>PVIJ01009044.1:0-69531 GCA_004024925.1 Scalopus aquaticus | reverse complement strand
TGCAGCTTTCCATAGTGGCTGGACCAGTTCACATTCCCACCAGCAGTGTAGAAGAGTTCCTTTTTCTCCACATCCTTTCCAGCATTTGTTGTTGCCTGTATTTTTAATGTGTGCCATCCTCTCAGGTGTGAGGTGGTATCTCATAGTGGTTTTGATTTGCATTTCCTTGATTATAAGTGATGTTGAGCATTTTTTCATGGATTTCTCTCTCTTTTTCTTGATCACTTTTGCCACATTTGCCAATTTATTAGTCTTCTCAAAGAAATGAATATAGTATTTCTGTTTCTTTTATATGCTTGTTTCCATTTCATTACTCTCTCCTGTCATCTGTATCTATTTTATGTTCTTTGAATTGTCTTTTCTTCTTTTTTTTTTTTAAAGATTTTATTTACTTATGCATACAAGCTGGGGTACAGACCAGAGGCGTGGGGCAGTGAGAGGGTTCACCAGAGACAGAGTGGGGAGCAGCACACGCAGATCGAAGGAAATACACTGCTGAGGGGAGCAGCGGGGGAGGCAGGAGAGGTCTGCCGCACCATGTGGGTATCTCCCTGGCAGGGTGTCGAACCTGCATCACCGCTGCCGACAGCTCCACAGCGCAGCACTTAACCGCTGCGCCACCAGGGAGGCCCGTCTTTTCTTCTTTTAATTTCAGGAGGTAGGTATTTAGTGATTGATTTCTTAGCTCTTTTCTAATATATTTAAATTTATAAAATTTTCTAAAAACACAAATTTTGGCTTCATACCTACATGTAATATATTTTAATTATATTGTGATTTCATATTTAATGATGAATTCTTTGGAAGTATATTTCTGAATTTCTAATTTATGTGCATTCTCAGCTAATATGTAGGACCTTTAAATTTTTTGGTTATGATTTTTATTCTAATTACATTGTGTCAGAAAATGTGCACTGTATAGCTTCAGTCAGTTACAATTTATTGTAATTTGCTTTACAGATCAGCATATTGTTGGTTTTATGAAAGTTCGGTATGTGCTGGAAAGGATAATGTTTTTTATGTTTATAGGGTACAGGGTCTTCTGTAGGTCTGTTGGATCAATTTTACTGATCATGTTGTTCAGTAATTTATATCCTTACTGCTTTTTCCACTTATTTTCACAGTGACCGAGGTAAGGTTTGTTAGAATCTCTTAAAATGATTGGGAATTATCTACATATCCCTGTAGTTCTGTCAATTTTTTTTTGCCCTTGAATAATTGTTGAAAATTTGTTTGCTGAATTCAGTAATACTATCAACACCACCTCCACCAAGAGCAATATAGCAGCAGCAGTACACCGACTCAAACTGTGTACACTTTGTAGTCATAAGTGTTTCTTTAATTACATAGGACTATTGAAACTAAAATCGGATTGACATATTGTTTGTCTTTTTATTTTAATCATCATATTTTGTGTCATCAGTTTGAGAGGTGCAAAAATGTTATTTTTTGGCATAGGAAGAATAATCTTAAAGGTATTAACTCTATTCTCCAGGGTGTAACTGAGTGGTTGCTTATGTTCTACATATGAGTTTCAACTAACAATCAATTGATAAATCTTTATGGATCATTTACTGTGTGTTGATCACTCATCTTAGGTTCTGGCTGAAGACTAAATTCTCAAGCAGCTTTCAGTATAAGAACTAAGACATGAAATCACATCTACATAGGTAACAAATGAATGCTTTTAACTAACCACAGTGTGGTCCAATAGGAAATCCATCAGACACCTGAGTCTATTGAGTCCTTGAAAACTTACTCATTCAAATTGAAATGTTTTGCAAAATCACACTAGATATTGAAGATTTAATACAAGAATATAAAATATCATTCACATTTTTATATTGATTACATAGCTCTGCTATGAAATCATAATAGATAAACATATGGAACCAGATAAATAGTGGCTTGAATGATTAGTCTTCCAGTGTTGAGTTAAATTTCTATGGTACTTTGGGCAAATATTACCATTTGTGCTCCACAAAGACTACCTTTCATTCAAATTATCATTACTTCTTTGATGGATGTCTTACATTTTGGATCAAGAATTCCATGTGGGCTGTAATTACATTTTACATCATTGTGTCCTCAACAGAAAAGCGTCTTACTTATAGTGAGTTCAATACAATATTTGTTGATTATCTAGCCTGGGGAATAAGCTATAGTCTTGAGATCAACCACTTCATTGATTACTAATAAGTACTCCTGTGTTTATATTTTCATCTTAAAGGATTGCTAAATTTACATTTATTTAATTAATAAATATCATGAAAAGAATTTATATGTGAATATACATGTGGGAGTTTATGAACAGTATCTTCTCTAAACTGTTCTCTTATGTCTCTCCCCACTGAATGCACAATAGTCATTCTAGATTTAAAAAAAATCATTAAAAATATCTTAAGTTGAAAGAATTAGAATTTATAATGCTCCATATATGGTGTCTTTACTCAACATGGATTTGAAGTTACCACTGGATGTAAGGTCTTAGTGCAGGTAAGACAGAAAAGCCCTGGGCTGTTTTCAGCTGTTGCTCCTGACAGTGTCCATATGAGGACTTTCCTGTTTGTGGTTATAACTAGAGAGCATGGAGACGTTGGTGTTTATCTTATGGTCTGCCTGATGCAGGAGCTCTAAATAGCCACTTCATCTTCAATTGCTGCTTCTTAACTTGCCCAACCAGTTGGTTCTATTGTTTCCTAGCATTCTACCCTCAGTCATATGGCTAGCAGTTATGAGGCATTGTCCTTGGGCACTCTTTTAATAGATATTTAGCTTGAATAACACTGAGTATATACTGGGTAATTTTGTAAAGTATATTTCATTACTCCTCATTCTGCAAATAGCAAAACTGAGGCTCAAGTGATCTACCCAATGTAAATAAGCTAGGAAATGGAAGATCCAGGATTCACACTCAAGCTTTCTGACACCCAAATTCTTAATTCTTCTCACGGGGCAGTAATGACTCACTGTCATCACATTTCTAACCCAGTCTTATATGAATAAAAGAGTAAAAACATCACATAATTTATTTATATATATGACTGCATCTAATCTGTGACCATGTCCTAAGTTCTACTTCTTTACTGCCTCTGCTTTTCAGCATTTTCTAGCTGCATGGCTATTGCTTTATTTCAGATTCTCATCGTTTATTACTCAACCATTGGTCTCCAACCCTCCTTCCCAGCACTAGTGGCTCATGTGCTACTATCACATCACTTTAGTTTACCAATTGAAACCTCTTTAATGAATTTTCGATGATGATTGGAGGAAGTCTAGATTTCTTAGGTGAGCACTAGTCCCAAAGCTTGACCCTTCATAACCTCATTAGTCCTATCTGTGTCATATCTTTCATACCACAACTACTGGCAGGCCCCACTATGCCATTTCATATCTCTGAGTCTTCACCACCGTTTTATTCTCCTTGGTGATCCCTGTTCGACCTTCAAGATCCATTTCAAGGGTCTCCATTTAAAAATAACTTTGCAATGCCTCTGTGGGAAGTATTTTCCTGCCTCAATTCCTCTACTCCATCCTGTTTAGAATTCCACTAGAGCACTACAATATTGAAGGAATCTTTATTTACTTAGTGTATTTCTTTGTTTCTAGGACTTAAATCTCTTTGAGAGCAGAAATGATTCCATAAATGTCTCTGTGTAGTTTCTGACTAGCAAAGTACCTGCACATCAGTTTTTAACAACTATTTGCTGAATTACTTAATCAATTTTCTCAAAAAATTTTATGAGAGAAAAATAATTCTTTGCATGCCAGGCAAAAATGCCATTTGGTGAAATGAAACAAAGGAAGACAAACAAAAATAATATTGTTGCATATTTCATATTTTAAAATTCTGTGCTTGAAAAATTATTTTAATTTTGATCTTGTCTATTATAAACAAGTTTTATATGCAAAACTTGCAGCAGTAGTCTTGGCAGGGGAAAATTTCAGGACATGACCTATTTCAGGAAGTGGACTGGGAAGAGCAAGGTTGTGTGTGTCAAAAGATGAAGAGAGGGCCTCCCTGGTGGCATAGGGTTTAAAGTCAGCACTATTAAGCTATTGCCAGCCACTGCAGCATGAATTCGATCCCCAGCCAGGGAGCTGACCCACATGGCGCAGTAGACCTCCTCTCTCACCTGCTGCTCCCCTCAGCAGTGTATTTCAGTCAATCTGCCTGTTCTGCTCCCTACGTTGTCTCTGGTGAATCCTCCTCCAGCCTACTCCCCAGTTCTTGTGTGCGTAAATAAATAAAAATAAATCTTAAAAAAAAAAGAGGAGGAGGAAGAAAAGAACACTAAATGAATTCATCTTCCATTGAATTTTGGAAGCTTTTAAAAGAATATCAAGATTGTTCAGGGATTTTCTTCTTTCTAGGTAGGTGTTAAAAAAGTAAGAATATCTAACACTCTCAATCCCCTCTTTTACAGATCTAATTAATGTTTTAGTTAACTTACTAATTATTTATTTCATAGGAAATCCAGTACCATTTCCACTGCTTTCTAGACTTTCATCTGCTGCATTTGGCTTCCTTGCAATATTCTGCAAATTTACCACAATTAACTTAATTAATTGTATTTTATGACTTTGGGTCAGAATGCCAGAATTTTGGTGCCAGTTTCATTGTACTCATTGAAATCTCAAGAGCATCTTCCAGATATTGGCTTTCAGACCTTTCTTTTTAATACGTTGCTATTTACTTACTATGTGCCAAAGCCACCATGTCAATGTAATTGAAAACAAGTAAGAAAGAGACTGGATGGCTCAGATGAATGGAAATGTGATACAGACCCTTCCACCCACAACCTATTGGCTGGAATCCAAGCGAGGCTGATGGGGACTAAAAGTAATTACCCTCTGATGGCTGGACAATGGTCTGTGTGAAATGAGCTGGTTATCTCAAGTCTAGTTCCTCATGGACAGGTGTTCATATTGCAGTTTCCACCTTCAGTGACAGTAGCTCAGGGACTGAATGAGTCAGAGACCAAAAGTAGCTTCTCTCTTATTTGAGATTGGAAGCCCACTTGTGAAATAAGGAAACTTCAGACTCCTGCCCTAAACTTTTCAATTCATAAGCAGAGAGTGCCACTGTCTAACCAAGCCTCTCCCCACCCTATAAGCATAAAAGTAATATGTAAGACAAAGATGTTAGCTATCTTTCATTTGTCTATTTAATTAAAATCTGTGCTATTTTACCAAAGCAAAATCACAAATTTGGAGAAATAAGAACAAAATAACTTCTAGCGCTGTAATAGTTTATCCTGAACGCTTGACATTACAGTCTTGCCCTATAAACCACTGAAGAATCATAAAAAGGAGAATTCATTCCCCATATCTGTTATCAAAGTCATAGGAAACAACAAAATTCAGTATCAATATTATTATCCATTCTGCCAAAGCTGGAGATAATTTTCCCCATTCATTTAAGCAAAAGATTTCCCAAACTTTATAAATATTGTTATGTCTCTGAAATGCATTACCTCACAGGTTTCTTCTGAAAGGTATCCAAATTCTACATTAAGGCACTTGTGGGAAAAGTAGAAAAAATAAATGGTTTACTTTAAATGGGATTTGGAAAGGGTATGATTACGGTCTGAAATGTATCGCATTGACATAGTAAAACTGAACTTCCTAATGGATTCTTAAATTTTGAGTAAGCATTAAATCCATTTATTGAACTCCTTTCTGTATGTCTAAAAGTTACAATAAATACATATATTTTTCCCTGATGGACTTTCTGCAGTGAAGGATGTCATACATTAGTTGTGTAATCGTTGCTTGCAGAATGCTGAGAACACATAGCTGAATACTGAGCCTGAGTGTAAGGAGAGAGCCAAAATATTTTCTGAGGGAACAATTAAGTATATGAATAGAGAGAGGTTTGCTTTGCTACATAAAGAAGAATCACTAAAATATGCAAAGCAAAATGTCCTTCAATAGATTTACTAATGAATGCCGTCTCTCCCCACAGTGTTTTTATGTCATCAGGTAACCAGAGCTGAACTGTGTCCACAAACACATTAGATCTTGCACTTCAGTGGTGCCAAGCAGACAAATATACAGAAGGACACACAATGGCAAAATTCAAACATGAATAGAGAGCTGGATTTTCATTGTTCGCTCACAATACCTCTTGGGTGGAAGGAAGGAAATAGGCTGTATTGCCTAATAACTTGAAATGCCCTAGAGAAAGAAAAACAGAAGGACCCCATTTTGGTGGGGCAAGAGCTGGTGTGGCCAGCAGTTCCTGGTGATAAGTTTGTTAAGGGCAATTTTGCAGATCTTGCTTGAATTCTAAAGCCATAAACCATCCTGGTAGTTAATGAGTCTGTCTGGCTGTGAGGGATACAAGGGTATGATTTACAATCTCTGCCAAGGAGACATCTAGCTGGGGAAGTTCGCTAAAAAGCTGCATGTGAAAGAGATCCAGTGATGGAGGAATGGTGACAAGTTATTGTTTCTCTGCTTGATTAGTGAAATAGAAAAAATAAATTTTGAACTTGTAAAAGTTATGTTTGTACTCTTGGCACAAATTCTAATAGGGATAAATTTACATTTTGGCATGTGGTCAATAAGAGCAATAAAACCAGAGCTGTAAGATAAAGGAGAGTAGAAGTCATGTAACCTGAAAGCACGCAGACATGCAGATAAAGGTTAACTGATAGGAAGAAAGTAAAATAGTGCCTTCGATGCTCTCTACGCTCTGGATTTGATGACAGACCAAAGCAAGACCATGTGTGGAAGATCTTTTAGGAGCTGTTGCAAATTTGTTGTTTTCTAACGTTATATTAGTCAGTTATTTTAAAAATCTATATAGCAAAAGTTAATAGGTATTCAAAAAATAAACCCAATTCTATTTTTGTAGGTTTTACTTTTAATGTTCCCACTTTCCTACCCCCACGGTGGTTTTGCGTGACAAATGAGGAGCTAATTTGATCTCAGTGTTTCTACAGTGGTTTTATTGCTTTTGGGGCCCAGCAAATACTAGGAATATAAACAAAAGTGCTGATGTTTCTTTGATCCACAATTAAATCAACCATCTGTAAATAGGCATTGTATTCTAATACTGTTTTTATATTCATTTAAACACATTCTTTTTGGGTGAATAATGTCTGCTGAATAATGTGCTAGACAATAATATACACACATTAAGATGTGAAATACATGTATATAAAACACGTATGGAACCTTCCTTGAATACTTGTTGAGTTTTAAAATGTCAACCTCATAAGAGGTAGGGAAAAAAAGGCAAGAAACTATTCTTAGCAGTCTACCTTGTGGTAGCTCTTTCTGGTAATGAGTTGTGAATTCTTTTGTTACAACCGATATAAGTTTTATTTTTTTAATTTTAATTTTATTTTTAATAGTTTTATTTATTTATTTTTGTGTAGAGGAGCTGGGGTATAGGCCAGAGATGTGGGGGTGAGAGGATTCGCCAGCGACAGAGCTGGGAACAGAGCTGGTAGATTTACTGAAATACACTGCTGAGGGGAGCAGCAGGGAGAAGGGAGAGGTCTGCTGCGCCATATGTGAGTTAGCATCCTGGCTACTGATAGCAATGAGACTTAACCCCTAGGCCATCAGGGAAGCACTGTCGGTTTTATTTTGTTAGCTGTACATTTCATTCACTATAACTATCACAAATAAGAACAATGCCTTGCATACTATTTTGTAATGAGCTGTTTTTAAAAATTATTAATGCCATTTGCAGACTTTGTATTTTAATTAAATCTTAAACAACTGAGTTTGTAAATAGTCAAGGACTCTATGGGGACCATTTCCATCAATGTTTTGAACTATGTATACACACAAAGTACTGATGTAAGATAACAGCTGACAGATAAGCGACCAGGATGTGTGTTATGTGTATGTGTCTATATACACATAGGATATTGATTTATGGTCACTAAAAGAAACATCATTAATTTGATGGTAGACCCCAAAAAATCAATTGGCTTTACTCTTTCATCCATGAAAAGAAATCTATTGAGTTGCTCACTTCTTTCAATCATTTCTATTTTCATAATAATACTTTATTTTTTTCACTGCTTTGAATTGATACCTTGAAAAGGAAAAATGAGTACTTTAGTATACTATCACACCAAGCCAAAGTCAAATTGAGTTCTTTTGAGGAAAGATATTGTATTATTTTCAAAATGAGTAAGAGTCTTTAATATTTCATTTAAATGAATTTTCTTTTATTATCCCCTCAAAAAAAATACTTTGTCTTTCACAAACACACTCACCCTGAATTTGATTTCTTCAATTTATGGTCATTTATGAAAATTGTAAGATAGCCTAGAATGGGAGAAACTAAGAAATTTTCCCGTCTCTCAAAAGATAGGTGTTCTAAAATGTAGGCACTAACTTGAATCTCTCCTTGCAAATCATGAATGTTCTAACATCCATCTCTGAAACAGCCCTAAACCTTCTGCATAGTAGAGGTAAATGCGTTGCTTTGATCAAGTTTTGTCTTTTGGAGGAACCATCAAATTGGTTAAAAATAAATGGATCAAAGAAATTCAAACAGTGAGAAAACCCCAGACGTTTTCTTGATGACCTTTAAAAGACTTTCAAACTTTCATTGGAAAAATCTCTTTGCCTTGTAAAAGTGGTATTTGTGGCAATATAAATATTGCTAGATATAGTTCTTCCAAGAAAGATGTAATCAGATCTTTTTGATGTGATCAGGAAAGGAAGCATAGAAGTGTATACTAGAAGTGCAGACTTTTTTATAACCTCACAAAATAGTACCTATTTCTAGCTGAAAACAAAAGTTACAATGGTAGAGTTTCCATATGCTTTAAAAACATGTAATGTTTTTGGTTTTACCTGTGTACCAGATTCCCTCTCCCTGATCTATTTCTTCACCTTTGTTCACTTTCCTCTTGACCCCCACTCTCCCTAGACTAGGAAAAGCACACTTGCTTAACAAGCGCATATCTGTTTTTTGGGGTTGACCATAGCAACTGTTCTTGGTGAGTGAAGGGGAAAAAGAAGAAAGTAGAGTAGGTCCTATGGCAGTCTGGGAAGATGGGGGACAAGGATCAAGGTTGCCTTAAGGGCATGTTTCCATGGTCATTTTAGGAATTGGTCTCAATTGGCCTCAAGGGGTGCCTCAAGGGTGCCTGGATGACTCCCACCTGATGATGAAATGGCTAAGGAGAGGACACAGTGGTGATTTCAAGAACAAGGATGTGGTCTTCCCTTCCAGACATAACGAAGAGTATGTAGCCTACTTTCTTATAAGTCTGATTTAATTGCTGTTGTTACCAGGTCTCAAATATGCCTTAAGATTGAGCAATGGCTCATTGATTCACCTGTGTGTACCTGCCTGCATCCCACTGGCTCCATGGTGTGGCATTATATCTTCCCTACCCCCCTCAGAGTAAACCCACATAGGATAAGAATCTAGCTTAGTGTTCATAAGCTCTTTTTCTATTGGTGCCAATCTTGAAAAACGAGAATCAGAAACTGCTAGATGAGAACCCAATGCCTTCGTGAGGAGAGATGAGGGAGAGGGGAGGGGTGAGGAGCCAGATGAAACAGACACTGCTCAGATGTCCCCCATTTTTCCATATTCAAGAGGGAGTCTGTGGTGCAGAGCTGAAAAGAGTTGGTATTGTGATTAGGAAAAAAACAACAGACAATACCTCCTCTATGAAAGCAGCTTTTGTTCTTAGGTGTAATTTAAAAAGCAATCAAACAAATGAATTTACAATGGAATTTCCCCACCTTTAAAGCTGTTTGAATAGATATAGGGAATGTAAATTGGCCAGCACATTGGAGTGAGTAGCACCAAACTACAATTAGAGGTTGTAATAATGTTAAATACAAATATAATGGAGGCCAGAAAAAATAATACGAAAAGTAATCACCCATTTCATCAGAAGATTACCTAATAAATAAACTGAACAGGAAATGATTAAGGACAATATCATCAAAGCATGTCCGTTGGATGCTGTGTCTTATAAAAGCATGTTATAAAAGTTATACATTTCATAGTAATAATAATTTTGTAAACACAGTCTGTAGGTTGGTCTTTATCATCTCAGGTCTGACCACTACAAACTTGTTGACAAGCCAAGAGCCCCAGTCCATTCCTATGAACCTCTGATCTTTCCCAAGCAGTCTCTAAGCCGCCTTCCATTCTGATTGGTTTCATTCAACTGATAATGAAGGCAGCCAAGGAAGTTTTCAAAGCCCAATTAAGCACCATTGTGGGAGCAACTGACTACTCTGGCCTAAGCTACTCCTGATGAATTTGCAGTATTTTCCAGGAAGTTCTTACATGTAGAAAAATGGAACCAAGAATAAGATTTAGTCTGAAAAACTTCAACTGTTTCAAGATCCTAATTAAACCTTTTGAAAAACATAAGTTTACCGACAATGACGACTTAGATTAGCTTTAAAATTTATTTTTTTTTAAATTGGCACTTTTGTGATTAATCCATTTTGTAGCATTTAAGTTTTTAATTTTTAAGATGTTTTCCTCTTACTTCCTTTGAACTACACAGAGCAGTGTTAGATTTGTGAGTGCAGCTGGTTCTTGGAATAATTATGCTTTTTCAGAGCAGTAGGTTAACTTAGAACCCTTTTCTTCCTATTGGTCATTGGGCTTCTTTGTTTACTGCTACTGCATTCTAGCAGTCCTTACATTAAAGAAAAGACAAAGCATACCTTCCCTCTCAGCACTGAAGAGATGACTATTGCAATGTGACTTCACGGGCTTGTGAAGATAGTAAATGACTTTAGAAAAAAATAAAGAACTTGCCTACAGATTTTTAAATGCTACCTGAAACACAGATCTAAATAATAGGCAGGATAATAATGCACTATTGTCCTGGGGCAATTTCACATTGTGTTTGTGTTGAGATGGCAGATTGTATTCTTATATTTGGCTCTCCATTTGGGAGGACATTTATGTCAGGAGATTAGTATAATGTCTTCAGATGACATTGCCTTCTTGTGGCTAAGCATATTCACAAACCACACATAATTGAACAATACATTCTTTTACTGAACAGGTATCTTTCTAGATTGTATTAAGCAATGATCTGCTCCGTTATTGTTTCCTTGGAGCAATTACTTCTTACAGCAACTATATTGTACTGAAAGGCATTTTGAACAGTTCTGTACTTTGGCTTCATATAAGGAGTGCAGAAGTTAGCACAATTTGGGAATAACATGGAAAGAGACTGAGAACAGAATTCAAAATACAAAAAGACAGGAAGCCATACATCATCACACAAAGTAACATTATGACTTGGTGGCCTTACTAAGACCTTCTACAATGCTGTAAGCTGTAGCCAAAAATATTGCAAGAGCTTGAACTTCGAAACAGACTGTAAACTTGTCTTGAATGGTCCCCAGACACCTTGGCCTTTGTTTATAGAAGTCTTTGTTTTCCTCTGACAGTACCAGGAACCTCACATTTTCCTACTCAAGTATATTCTGTATTCATTGTCCCTGCAATGCCAGGTTAAGTTGACAGCTTGACAGCTTGGCTGCAGAAACGAAAGATTCTTTACTGACGATCTTCCTTATCCTTTTTCTCTGCCTATTAAGTTAAATTCAATTCCATTTTTTTTTTTTTTCCTGGCCAACCCAGTCCAAGGCTACTCCCTCTAGGAAGTGTCAGAGAACTGAACTTAGTCTAGGCAAGTATATTGAATTTTGTGGTGTGGCAAGAATTTCCCCTTTGGTCAAGAGTTGCAGTGGTTTGGCTTGAGACAAAGTTCATTGGTGCTAATTTCAGCCCTTCCATGAGCTTGCTGTGTGACTTTTGGGTAAGTCATAACCTTTCTGTTTTTAGTTTCCTGAAAAGTGTAGATAAAGCTGCAGTGCTTTTCATCCATGTACCTCAGGGGAGTTTTATAAAGGTTAGTTAATTAATTGTCAAAATGTCTATGTATGGGATGTGTTAAGGGAATGTCAAATAATGGGTCAAACCGGGCAAGAGAGGAAAAGGGAATGATTGTGGAATAATTGCTAATTTTTCAAAATCTTGAAGTTTCTAGGGTAGTTGTCAGGCAATTTTCCAAATTTGATCACTTTAAAAAACATTTAGACATCAGAAAAGTTATTTCTAGCTTTATTTCCTTCTATAGGATTCTATGTAGGAGTCTTTGTTCAGAGACTGTCTTTGAACTTAGGTAAAATAGAACAAGCTTTGGAGGGGCTTTCGCCTACAAATGTGAAGTTCATATGATCTTATCTTTAAGGATATATCCAATCAACATTCAGGCAAAGGAAAAGATAAAATCATTTTCCTTGGGAGTCTGACTGCCTTCAGCCAAGCTAGTGGAAGTTGGAAGAACTGGACATTAGAACAATACAATTTCCATTTCTTGAGCACTTGTTATACTATAGGAACTTCACTTATACTGTCTTATTTATCCAAAAAAGCCACCCAACAAGGGGAATGGTGGTTTCTGGTCCCTGATTCTTCTCTCACTTTATTTTCATATCTCTCCAAGAGAGTAGCTGTAGCTAGTGATATGTGGTCATGGATTTGAGAGGCAGGAACTGGCTCTTAGGGACTCAAACCTGTGACCCATTCGGATGACATCAGTGTCAGGCTTTGTCCACTGCATTAACTGATAATGGATACATGAACCATACAATCACGCGTTCAACAGTTCATTTATGTTGTGTTCAACATAAATGGCCAAAATGTCAGCGGGCTTGATAACTGCCGAATCTCATTATTAGAAGATAACATGGGTTGGCCTGTATATTTTAGTTTTGAGCATGTAAATTTATTTATCAAACAATGGAGGAGGAAGGAGAAGAGAATTATAGCATGGCTATAACAATTACATTTTCATTTTTAGACAGATTTGGTGGCATCAGAAAAAAAAATATGGCAAAAAGTGGCGTGTGTGTGTGTGTGTGTGTGTGTGTGTGTGTGTGTTGGTAGGGATGTGTCATCTTTGCTTTCTTATTTTGCTCACTTTTAAGCAAATTGAAAAAAAAGGATGAACCCAAACTCTCTCTTTGAAGGTGCGCAAACACCAAGGCCCTCATATAATTCAGAGTGACTGAATTTGAACTAGGTGGGGGTCCCTGTGTTCTCCTGTATGAGAGCCCAAGTGTTAGGGGGCCTCCTCATGTCCACAGAGTGGGTCAATCACTTAGCTGGAAGTGGAAACCAACGTCTCTGATTTTTGGTACTCACACTGCTGTCTACCAAAAGTGAAAATAATTTTCATTACCAAATGGTTGGAGGGAATAAAGGCAGCTTGTCGAAAATGCTCTCAAGTAGGTAAACACCACAGGTACTACAAAATCAATTTGTAGCTTTGAAACACAAAAAGTTGGTGCATTTTGGGGACACGTATAGAATAAACACACGGAAGAAAGTGATGTTTTCTTCCTTCCTTCCTTCAACAAATACTGAGTATCTCTTCAAGGCATCTGGAGAGAGGCCTGGCTTCCAAGAGCTGACAGCGTGGGTGGAATACATCTAGAACTCAAGGCTAAAACAAAAATAACATCCAAGCACAATCACACACACCATTTCTCCGTGGTACACAAATGTTGTGGAAAATGTATATGCGGGGGCTGTGACCTGCCACTGCTCATGTGGGAGTCGGAGCCGGCTGGATTGCGAGGTGGGAGGCAAGTGTAGGTAACTGAGCCAGAAAGCCGCATGCGCTCATCTATTTATAGCTCCTCGTGGTGAAAAAGTAAAACCAAAGTGCAGCTTCTACCTGCTGTTCCCAACTGAAGTTAACAAAAAACGGATAAGACCTCGTTTTGGTTGCCTTTGTAGTTTTAACTGACACACACAAAAGTGATGACTTAGGTCGTCTCCCTTCCTGACCCCCTCCACCAGGTGAGGAAGTCAGTGGCAGCCCCTCAAACGCTCAGGCTTCTCCTTCCTGGTCCAGAAAGGCCTGGCGTTTGCTGCATCGCTAGCCTTGTCAAATGCGTGGCTTTTGTTTATTTTTTTAAAGAAAATGTATTGTAATCCTGTCTTCAGAGGAGCTTGATTTACATTAAAGCACATTTCAAATTCATCCCAATTAATATCAAATACCATGCTATGCAAAACATTTCTCCCTGCTCTTCCAGTGTGCTTGCAAAGTACACACATGCACAAATGCAATTCTTCAGCAAAGAAACACAAGGCTAGTAAGAGGGCAGAATTGTGCTTTATAAATAAGATGGAATAGCTAGCAGAAGATGGAGTTCTTTTGTGAAGTTCTCGGGAGTTCAACTTTCCGGGGGCCAGGTAATTGGACACTAATGCCCTCATTAGAATCAAAGGTCGGATAGTTGTATCTTCGCACCGAGGTCTGCAAGGAGAGCTTATCATTCGCTATTAGAAACGGTTGACAATAGCTTATAATGGTCTTTTTAAAAGGAAAACCCCTTGAGAGTGAGGACACTTGGCAGTGGAGGTGAAGGTGGGGTGGAGGTGCCATGGCCCCCTAACCGCGTGGTCCCCCGCTAGGGGCTGGCAGCGCCCCAGCTCGTACAGGGTAAGCAGGAAGCTGCGGCGAGGCTGAGTCGCTCAAAAGCTACTGGAGCTAATAGATTGTGGTCATGAGGAGAGCGACTGCATTCCGGTAGTGATGGGAACACTCAAAAGCATCGTCAAAACAGTTGCAGAAACCTGCTGAGCGCTGCACTCCTGAGCCGCTGCCTGCTGCAGCGCGCTTGGAGTTTGCTGGAAGCCGCAGGCTCCGGGGCTCTGCTGCAGTCAGCGCCCCACCGTTCCAGCTCCATTCTTTTCAGGGGTGCACCCAATGCCCCGATTCCGTAGTCAGGAAAGGAGAGGGGTGCAAAGTGCTGCATCGCGGAGAATGCGTGCCAGAGCGCAAGCCCGTTCCCATAGAACATTCCCTGGCTGGGCAGTGTTGACTCCGCCTCTGCCACCCACCCCCCTCTCCTGTAGAAATGTTTTCCGGTGACATTCTGGGGTTAGCTTGCAACCTTGCACTTCTGCAGGCATTCAGGGCGGAGGCCCCTTCCAGGTGAGGCGCTCCAGTGGTCTGGCTGGCGCTAGTGAGACATGACTGATGCAGGAGTATTCCTTGTTTCAGGTCTCTTCGGCTCTGCATTTCTGAATTCCCTCTCCTGTAATTTAGTAGGCAATTTAGAATTACTCCCCAAACTGAAAGCTGCTGAGAAAGAACCTCCCCGATATGTGAGAGACTGCCTTGGCAGGGTGCAAAGGACTCTTAAGACAGAGTTATCCGTGGCTCCAGAAACAGAGCTCTTGCCACTTGTCAGACAGAGGGAGGCTCCACAGGAGGCTTGGAAATGCAAACTAGTCCAAAAGCCCAGTGCAGAGTTAGGGAGACAGGTGTCCCTATTAGCTGTCAGGTCTAAGGAAAACCCGATTAGCTTGGGGGTTGGTCAAATACTTGATACCATGCAGGGGTTGCTCACTTTTAAAAATACATAATTTTATTGTAACAAACTATATACAATTTTGCCTTTTGGACCATTTTTAATTGTACAGTTCAGTGGCATTTAGAAAATTCACATTGTTGTACAGGGATCTTTTAAAAGAAAGTCCATAATCTTACTAGAAAATAACTTATGCAGAATATACACCATTTTTGTTGTTTATGCTTCTAAGCTTTGTTCTGTGTCCCCTACTGCTCCCTTCAAAATGGGGATCCGTTAGTCTTGAAGCTGTTTTCCTCTAATCCCACCCCATTCCCATTTTGAATTAAAAGGGGATCCTAATAAAGTGTCTTGAACAAGAGGGCTGAAAGCGTTTTGCTCTGGAGACTCCTTGTTTCTGTTCAGAGATTGGTCGTTTGTGGTCAGTCACTTGCTCTTGTGCATCAGAGGAAGGCTAAAAAAAAAAAAAAATCAAATCCCTTTTAATAGAATGGAAAATTAGAGCTCAGAAAAACAGAACTATCCCCCTTCAGCCCAGCTCGCCCCTCCATCACAGCTCTGAAGACTCCCCAGCAGAAGTAACTGCTTCTGTTACAAGCAGCCCTGTGATGCCTGAGGGGAGTGTCTGTTCCTACCTTCTCACTGTAGGGGGGGAAGAGGAATGAAAAAGAAAGATTAAAGTAGAGAGTTTTTTTTTAATACATATTTTTATTGTTATTTATGTCTTTTACATTTTGTATTCCCCTTGGGTAGCCCACCACCAATTCACCCGTGATCCATTTCCATGGTCCCTTGTGTTCTTTTCTATTCCATTTTGTGCCCTTATCCTCCCCTCCCCCTGCCTCCCCCCTCCATTGTCTCTCTCCTATTTGATTTCCTTAAAGTAGAGAGTTTTGACTCCTGTGGTTGAAAAGGGGAAGAAGACAGTAAAATACCAAGGTGTATGAATTTGAAGGTTTGCATAGAGATTTCTAAATATAGTTGAAGCTACTTGGATCTTCAAAACTTGAGGAGCCTTAGAGACCCTTTAGTCCAAGCTCCTTTAGTGTATAAAAACATGGTTGCTGAGACCCAGAGAGCCCAGTCAAGTCAAGCAAGGACTGAACTGAGTCCACTGCCGCTGCCGGGAGAGGATGTCATTCACTTAGTTAGAGTTAACGGAGCGTGGACTGGTGTGGGCTGTTGTTTCATGCTGTGTGGACCCTGTTCTAGCTAGCGTGTCACGTGCCAGGCACTGGTGTAAGTATTTATGTGCATGAATAGACTGAACCTATCAACAATCCTGTAAGGTAGGTGGTATCCACTTACAACAGAGAAGATTGAGGCACAGGAAGGAAGTGGCAAAGCAGAATCCAGTTTTGACAGTCTGACTCAGGAGCTCACACGTTTAATCATGAAACTATATTGCTCTGTATGTGTATGTGTGTGCACGTGCACACAGGCACATATTTATTCTTAGTGTGTGTTTTTTTTTTTACCCTTATAGCTCATATTCCAGTACAGGCCTCTTGAAACCGGCTCTACACCCTTTGTGCTATGTCATACCATTTCATGTGCCTTGAAAAAGAAAATCAACATGGAAAAGGGTAGACATCAACTGATGGTCACTTCTAATTAGAAAACTGCCCTGCAGCCCACGTCTTTCACTAACCAGATGTATTCTAGCTCTCAGTTGTATCGTCAGCATTTATAAAGCACTTTCACATTTTCCTTGAGCCTCAGCACAATCCTTTGAAGTAGTTAGCATTAACCCTGCTTATGTCACTTAGCAAAGATGGGGGCCATGCCTGCGCCTTCTGCTCTGGGACTGGTATCTCCTCTCCTGGTATTAACAGAGGGTCAGTTTCATTCAAAGATAAATGAATTGACCTTTCCTGGATAAAGGCAGTGTTATTGAACATGGATATTGTCAGATATTTAACTGGGTAAGATTGCTATAATTCCTACACTTTTTCTTATTGCCATAAAAATTGTATAGGTAACCAGTTGGAGAAGCCCTAAGATTCCCTCATAATATTAACCTGGACTGTGGAACATGAACAAAATAGAAAATAAAGCATTTTTTTCTCAGAAAATGTCTGATTCTACTTCTCTTTCTCCTTTTCTGCGCAGAACAAGAGAAAAGTGTGAGTGGGAGCCTGATTGTACTTTCCTTTGTTAATCAAATGCATGGAAAAATATGGTAGGAAAATGATGACATTGTTTTTGATGTTAAAACATACAGTGCCAAAGTATAGACAACCATCAACTTCCCAGAAACATATTACAGGTCAAATTCTATACCTTTCCCTCCCTCTCTCCCTTTTTCCTTCCTTCTTTCCTTTCAATTATTACCCCCCTCAAGATTTGAAAAAAAATATTTAAAATGTTTGATGATCTTTCCTTTTTTTGTTAATCAAAATAAAAATAGTCTTATGTATCATGACTATTTTTGTGAATAAGAAAATATCACTGAGAAATTTGAGTGTGGTTGTAGGCCACTAAACCTAGGCATAAATGAGAAATGAAGTCACTAACTTTTCATCCTAGAGAAGAAGTCAGAGGGCACAGATTATTCATCTTGGGTGTAAATGCTCTGGACATGACATGCATCCTGCAGACAGAACTCTCAGCAATGGGGAGGGGGCTTGTCTGGAAGACTTAACCTTTGGTCCTTGGACTGCCTATGTCTGCATGTTCTGATTTCTGCAGGGTGTTAGCCAATGTTGACTTTTAGTGAAAGCTCATATGTAAAAATAGTTCCACCTGTGACCTCATGGCAGGAAAGCATACCTCTTAGAGAACCATCTAGAATACTTCAGAGCAACAAGAACTATGCCCTTTGACATTAAATAAACAGGACTGAACAAACTTCTCCTTGAGTAGGTGTGACTTTGGATTTCTCTCTGGACTCTTCTCACTCATTTGAGCTAAATTCTCAAGACAAGAATGCCCCTGACTACCTTCAAATAGGCTTCATTGTTTTGTTGAAGGTACTTATTGTCAATATTAGCAAATTACTTTTTAACTTCCTTGTGGTAAAAAAAAAAACAGAACAGTGAGATTACCCTCTTAACAAAATTTTAAGTGTATAGTATTATTCACACTAAGCACAATGCTTACAGCAAATCTCTAGAACCTTTTCATCTTGCATGGCTGAAACTTTATATCCACTGAACAGCAACTCCACATCACCCCTGCCCCACACCCTGGCACCTGCAATTCTCCTTCCTGCTTCTATCAGTTTGATTACTTTAGACACCTCATGGAAAACAGTATGGAGATTCCTCCAGAAATTAAAAATAGAACCACTGTATAGTCCAGCAACCCTACTTCTGTGCACAGGTAATTTAACATCTCTGTTTTTAGGTCTCTGAAAAAAAAAGTGTGTTCACTTTCAGTGGACTTGGAATGATCTTTGGGCATAACTGTTGGGTCCATTTGCACAGAGGTAAACAGTTTCATGGCTTGGACTCTAAGAAGTTAAACTCCCTTTGAATAATTTTAAAGGGTTTTATCTTAATGGAAGGGGAAAGTACTGCTTCATTATGAACACATGAAAACTCAACAAATTAGAAAGTGAGAAATGATAAAATGATGACTGTGCCTGGGTTTTCATTAAGGAGAAGTAAACTAGAAATTAGACCTTACAACCTTATAATATTTTCAACGTTATTCACCAATGTTTTCAAAAGACCTCCTTCCATCTACAGGTTTATAAGGGGTTGTCACCTGAGATTATATCCATATATGTTAAAAGTTCTTTACATCAAACAGGTCTGTTTTTAGGAGTGAACAGTCTTCATGCCAAGGCATAATTAGTATAGTCTGTCAAAGAGAAAGACACTCCCTTCTCCTCTTCCTCTGAAAAGTAGATGTGTTCCATTTATGAAAGAACAAGAGAAAGACAGTCTATTTTCCTCATCCAGACCACAGGTGAAAATGAAATCTGTACCATAACCCAAGCACCTGGGTTGCCAAAATCACGTTAACATTCATCACTTTTACACCTTTGCTTCTTATGGGTATTGTGTCAGGAAGAGAAACTTTTACTGGTGCTTTCCATTTGTAAGTCTTCTCTTTAATTTCCTTAGAGTCATTTTCAGAGTCATAAATTACTGTTTGACCCTTTCCTGTTCATTTGACACCCTCTGTTTGGAACACACATCTCAATAGCACATAGCAGTTTCTGGTCTGGGTTCTAGTCCACATTTGCTGTTTACTTGCTGTGTGACTTTGGACAAGTTATTCTATCTTTCTGGGTCTCTGGTTTTTCATGCTGAACTATGGGTGTTAGACTAGAAAGACGACGTCAAAGTTCCTTTGAAGTCTAAAAATTGTTATGAAGTTGTAGGGCCAGGTGTTCATTAGAACATCAAGGATGCAGCATCTCAAGACTTTTATTTCAACAAACGAGCTCACGGGTAAGTTTGCTAGAAAAAAACGTAGGGAGAGGGGGCAATGGATGGATTTCTGGAGAGAATAATTCAATCTGAACTCTCCACGTTTTAGACAGTCTTTCATCACCATCAATTAAAGCAAGTAATCTCCATCTTATGTTTTCTGGCATTTTATAAAGTAGCAATTATGTTCAACCCTAGCTGTGTCTATATCAAAATATATCAAAGCGGACTGTCTTCTGTCAGTGTTAATTAAGAAGATGCTCACAAATACGGTGCCTCATCAGTGTTGATTTGGAAACTCCTTCATTATTTCTGAGCCTCATGGAGGCCATCATTGCTTTTGATTGGTAAGAATGGGGAGTTCAAGTGGATCTTACTAATCTTTGACTTTTATCAGTCTCAGCAATTTTCCTTAAAACCCCATAGAAGTGCTATAATTTGCTTTTATATGGAAAGGAGGAGAGAAGATAGAGGTGGCAGAAGGAGGAGACCAATAATTCACTGCCTTTATTAACTTTCAGTTTACTAAAATATCCTGGTGATTAATTCTGTTTTACTCTGTGAAAGTAAATGAAAAGTTTCACTTATTGGGAAGAATCAGGTTAGCATTTAGAAAATGACTGGAAAGAATTCAGTTCATAGACTCTTCTGCTTGAAAGTAGATAATGTCAAGGGGGACAATGAAGTTTGATTAATTCCTTAGTCTTAAGCAGAGCATGCCTGCTAGAATGCTATTAAGGTGGAAACTTAGATAACTTCTGGATGCAGCTGGTTTGACATTTCTTTGGGATTGGTAGGTGTGATTAAATCCACACACAGTTTAACTTTGTTTTGAAAGAAGCAGCATGGCACAGTGGAAAAAGTGACATGGCTCTGAATTTAGACAATCTTAACTGAACCTCATCTTCTATCTTCTTTTTGTAAAATGCGTATAAATATTTATTGTGAAAGGTACTTGTGAGAGTCAACTCACTAATGTTTATAATTTCTCAAAATATGTTATTCTCCTTCATGTTCCCTTTAACAGGGAAAGTAGCATGGGTAAAAATTGATGGACAAAGATATAGCATTAGGTACTCTAATTTTGTCTTTGCTAATCAATTTGTTTAAGGCCTTGTTCTTCAGCATTGTAGTAGAAAGGGCAAATACTGGGTCATATTGATACAACTCTAAATTAATGTCACTAACCTTAAATGGGCTGTCATAGTTCTGCTGTTCCATTATGTTTTCCGGGAATTTGTTCTCCCACTTTTCATGATTGTTTCAAATGTTCTCCACTCTTGAAACCTCTGATCACATTCTTTACTTTGCCCCTTCCTGTCCTACCCCATGTTGCTCTGTTTGTTTCAACTAATGACCTTGACTCCTACATCTTAGATGAAATGAAAGCTATCAGATGAGAACTTCTCCATCTTCCTGGTATACAAACATAAAAGTTTCTTTTGTCGATTTTTTCTTCATTCCCTCTGGTACAACAGAGGAGGTAGCCCTTCTTCCAGCTAAAATTAATCTCATCTTTGCTTTTTGCTTTGCATCTCATTCCCTTTCACTTTTTGGAAGATTTTACGTTATTGATGATCCCTTCTTTCTCCTATGTATTCAACACCTTCCTTTCTACCTGGATCTCTCTCTCTCTCTCTCTCTCTCTCTCTCTCTCTCTGTTATAGCTCCTTTTATTCAGCATAGTTATTTTTATTTATGTACTCATTAAATTTTTATTGAAGTAACATTGGTTTATAACATTATATAGGTTTCAGGTGCACAGCCATCTGTATAAGCTATAATATGATCCTCACTGGAAATCTAGTTTCCATCTACTACCATACAATTGACCTCCTTTACCTGATTTCCCCACCCCTCTCCATGATGCCTTTCATAGAGACAGCAGGATCTTTTGTTTGCACTTAATTATACCCAATTCTCCCAAGATTTAAAATATTTCCCATGAAACTTTCTCCCTCATTTTTATCTTTCCCTTCACCCTATGTTCTTTAAGCATTCTTTATATCCATTGCCCATAATTCCTTACTTCCTGCTTGTACCTCGAACAAATCTCATTTCTTCAGAGTTAGTGTTCCTGAAAGTTGCCGGTGATATCCATGTTGATAAATGGTCACTTGTATGTCATCTCCATCTAAATATCTAAAAGGCAATTCTAATACAACATAACCAAAACTGAACCCAGGGTCTCTTCTATCAAGTCTGATTCTTCTTTTCTCCAATTCTTTTCTTTTTCTCATTCTTTCGTATGGAATGCACCATCATGTCATTTTGGTTTTATCTCCCATATATCTTCAGGATCCATCTACTTATTTGCATCTCATAGCCGCCTTATCTCAACATTTCTATCATAAACCTATACAATGGTGGACTCTATATAGTCTCTAAGCTGTTCTTAATGGTGGAGCCAAAGGGATCTTTATGAAATTGTTTCATTATAATACCCTCTTATTTAAAACATAAATGTCTTTCATTGCTCATAGGGTAAAAGAGCATGCTACCTCTTTGCTCTACAATGCCCCTTTTTGCTTCATTAAATTGCTTCTTTTTAGATATCATTTCGAATATGACTTCGTTGAGCCTTTTTAGACTCCCCAAATTAAATGTGATAGCCACTGCTCTTACCAATGTAATGATTTCATGCACACATGATTATTGAATTTGTTTAGACAGACAGACATTATTCCTTGAAAGCAAGGTGGGTTCACGTGGCTTTGGTTAATCACTGAATTTCCATGCAAGAACATACAAATAAATAGATAAGGTAATTCACAAGAACTGTATCATTCTTAGCAAAAGAAGGAACAAAAGCAGAAGAAAGAGAGTAGAATCCTTTACTTAGGAATTTTGTTAGCATGGAGAAATTCCCCTCCTATAGTAGAGATAGCTCACTGTCTACCATAAATTCATGCTTCTCCTTCATATTAGGGGGTGATGGGTGAGAGGGACTGTTGCTTTGCCAGAGACCATACATGTCTCAGCCCCTTTGCATTTGCTGTGGCCATGTGCCTAGTTCTTGCAAATGAGCTGCAAGTGGAAGTCCTATGTTTAATTTTGGGGTAAAAGATTATAGGAAGCAGTTCTCTTTACCTCTGCCAATAATTGGAATAGAGACTTCTGAGTCCCTTAGAGGATGATGAAACCATACAATGAAAGCAACATGAATTTCCAAATTAGTACAAAGAGGAAGATGACCACGAAGCTGTGATGCCCACTTTGACTATTTCGTGAACATGAATTGATGGACAATTGTGGCCAGGGGGTTGCAAGCAGATTTTTGCAAATAAAGTTTAATTGGAACCCAGATACGTTCATTTATTTACACATTGTCTATGGCTGATTTTGCACTTTAAAAATAGAGTTAAGTTGCAATAGAGACTGTAACACCCTCAGTGATTAAATTATTTACTACCTGGTCCTTTATCAAAAACATTTGCCAACACCTGGTCTATTGTGTTAAGCAACTGTAATTTGGGGTTTAATTGTTATGGCAACAGCATTTTCCTAACTAGTATAGTCTCTAAACATTAACAAATGGCTTTGCAACTTTTCATTAATTGATACATTCTTTCAATATTTATTTCTTCAGCATCTAATATGTTCTTGGCATTGAAATACAAAGATGATTGAGATGTGATTCCTGCTCTGATTCCTGCTCTGTCCAAAACATATGGTTTTGGACAGGGAGGAACTAACCAGTAATTAACATATGGCCACAATGGGGGAAATGCAGGGAGCTTATAACACACTTAGGGGTACTTATCTCAGATTTGGGAAAGGCACAAACTGAAGCCAAGTGCCCCACGGAGCAGACACTGACATGGCTATTAAAGACTGAAAATTTATTTAGCGCTTTCAGGTTAACAGCTGTGAGGAAGGGATGGAAGCAGGATTAGGCAGAGGTGAAAGTTGAAAGTTGGGTGGTGATGTCTTCACAATAAATGTCTCTGCCAAATCCACAGGGAGTTCTGAACCTGGGGTGGCCCTTCAGAGTTGGGACAAAGGGAGTGGGACCTTCCTGGATCAACGTGTCTTTGGCTATAAGGAGCTCTGGGAAGGGGTGTGACCTTATGCCAGGAGGTTCTCTTTAGCTGACTGCTGTTCCTGAAGAGGTCTATAGCAGTACTTTCAACAACTGGGGGAAATTGCTTTCATCCTGAGGGTACATCTGGATGGTGAACATGGAGGAGGCTACCACAAGAGGGTTTCATGATAATGCTTGAGGGGAGGTTCAGTCTAAGCTCAAATCTAAACTCTGAGAGGGGATTTGAGGGGAAAGGAGGGTCAGGAATGGAGTGCTCACTCTAGGAGGAGGGGCTAAAATGCTGAAATCACTAAAAATGAGAGTGAACATGAGAAGGTTGGAAACAGAAATCCTGTCTTAACTGGCCAGCACACTCTCCCTGAGTGTCCTTCCTGCCTCTGCTTGATAGAGAGAGACAGGGAAGCTGTCAACAGACATCTCACTAGTTGACTTGCAATCCCAGAATGCCTATCTTCCAAGAAGCTCCAGGTCATAATTAAATTTATCTTACATTTTTTAAACAGTGTCCTCTATATAGGTTTTAAACTAACATTGCACTTTGAAAGCAGTTTTACAAGATCTGTATTAGGAATGTGATATCTATATTCTCACATAATTTGAATTAATTATCTTGAGTCAGTGGTTCCCCCTCCCAATCATAATTTCTCTATCTTCTAAAATTCTCTATTCTACTCAGAAACCTATCTGTTACTTACCAAGCAACCTGACTGATTGGTGTGGATGTGAGTGGAATATCAAATCCTCCACCTCAGTGGAAATCAGCCATTATATTATTTAAAACACAAGTATAGTTCAAATTTGAACAACTAGGGTAAATGGAGGTTTTTCATCTTGTTGTATTTTAGAGTTGCTCTTTTTGTATTCCTTATAGATTCTGGATTAAAAAGAAAACCTGTTGGTTCTATTTTTTGCAAAATATTTTTTTCTAAGTTTGTAGCTTTTCATTTTTTAAAGTAGAGGGTATGGTTTTGTGTGCTTAAGGGTTTTTTTAGAATTATGTATAAGTATTTCCCTAATTCTGAATCAATAGGAAAATTTTTTTTAAGATTTATTTATTTATGCATACAAGCTGGGGTATAGGCCAGAGGCATGGGGCTGCGAGAGTTCACCAGAGACAGAGTGGGGAGCAGAACAGGTGGAGCAACAGAAATACACTGCTGAGGGGAGCAGTGGGTGAGGCAAGAGAGGTCTACCGCACCATGTGGGAATCTCCCCGGCTGGGCGTCAAACTTGCGTCGATGCTGTCGACAGCTCCACAGTGCAGTGCTTAACCACTGCGCCACCAGGGAGGCCCCAACAGGATTTTTTTTTATCATGTTCTAACATGATTAAAATCTTGCTTTTCTTAGTTAAGATTGTAGTCTATCAGGAATTTATTCTAATGATTAATAGGACATAGGGGATATTTTTCACATGTTACATAGGCATCAACAATGATCTTAGCATTGTTTAAAATGAATTCTTCTTTTTAGAAGAGCCTTTTCTCCACTGAACTCCAAAGCTACTTGACCCATATGATAGGTTTTTATAGACACATTTATTTGTCTCTGGACTCTCTGTTTCATTGATCAATTTGTCTATTTATACACCAATATCATTCAGTCTTCGTTACTTTCACAGTACATCTTGCTAGCTGATGTGAAAAGTGCCTTCTCTTTATTTTTTTTTAATTCATTGATTATGTCATCAATAGTCTCAATTTTTTTATTTTTTCTTATAAATTTTAAAAACAACTTGTCAAACTTCTTAAAATATTATATTTGAATTTTGTTAAAAAATTACATTGAATCTAACAATAATTTAGGAAAAATTAATTTCTTGATATTCCTGTATTGAACCTGAATTATTTAAATCTTCTTAATTTCAGTAAATTTCAACTTTTTCCTTAATAAAGATATATTTTTTTATTTATTCCTAAGTGCAAGGTTTTATATATAATGTTACCTTTTGGTATAAATACAATAGATTTTTACATATTGATGTTATATTCAGCTACTTTGTAAAATTCTTTTATTAATTTTAATATGAATCTGTAAGTATGTTTATTTTGTCTTCCATATAGTCAGTCATGTTGTGATCAAAAAGGGGAAGTTTCTTTTTGTTTTATAAGTCTTATCTTTGAGCTTTTTTTCTTGATATAATGTGCTGATCCCTAAATTTATAGTGAAGATTTTTCTAAAATTCCCTTCTTCACACACTCCTTATCTTGCTTTTATTTTTCAAAGATGCTCTAACCTCCTAGAGTTGTGAGAAGTGACTGTTCACTCATTTTGTGAAGTAAAATTGAGTAAGACTCTAGTGATCAGTTCCTTGAAATTTTGTTAGAATACACCCATAAATCTGTTTATCTAGTGGTTTTTGTTTTGTTTTGCTTGTCTTTGTTTTGCTTCTTTTGATTGAGTAATTCAACTTCTTTAATTGACAATTCTGGCTTCTATTTCATCTTGAGTCACTTGCAAACATATTTTTACCATCTTTATGTTTTCTGTTTTTGTACTCTAGTTTTATTTTTTATGGATTGTCTTCCTTATTTTTTTAAATGAAAACTTCTTTAAAAATGAAACAAAATAGAATCTAAAAATTGAAATTCATTCCATAAGATTAAATGGTTTTTTGTAGATTTTTGTTTCAGTTATCAGCATCTGGGTGTTTTGTTTTGTAGTCTAAGATGTTTGAAAGATAATGCTTTGGTCTGTCTTGGTGGTAAACCATTGAAATTTATATTTTTAAAAAATGCATTTATTTTGCTTTTGTCCTTGGAAGATAGTTTTACTAGATGCAAAATTCCAGGTGGTTTATTTTAGTTTCTCTTAGCAATGTGAAATTATTTTTCCACTGAGTTCTGGCTTTCTCTGTTATTGTAAGTTGTGCTTATACTGTTTTTACTTTTCATTATCTTCGCAGTTTTATCACTTCACTGTCATATTATCTGTTTCTTTTTTATCTTGTTACTTTATGTTGAGTTTTGGACTTAGGTTTTTCATCATCTGAAATATTCACAATCATTATTCCTTCCTGTATATATTGCCTCCCCTTAGTTTACTTTTCTTTCTGGTACTATACTAAGATAAATTTATCTTAGATCTTTTCAGTTTTATTCTCCATTTTTTAAACTTCTTTTTTAAGATTTCATCATTTTGGATAATTTCTTCAAGTTACCACCCAATCTACTAATTCACTTTTCAATTGTGTCTAATTTCCAGTTTAACTCATCCATCAGTTTTATAATATCAGTCTATATGTTTTTCATTTCTTAAATTCCATTTGATTCATTTGGAAATTTGGTTGTTTTAACCACCTTTTTGGTTTTTCCCCTTGGCTAATTTTGAAAATCATCTATTTCTTTTAACAGTCCATACATATTATAACATAGTTTGTCTCATATTGCCAATATCTGAAGACCTAAATCTAAATCTAACTCCAAATCTGATTTTGTTGTTTCTGCTTACTGTCACTTGGTTATTCTGACTATCAGTTGGGATTTCCATTGATTGTCAACTCATATTTGCTTGCTCTTGACCAGTGGAAATCCCAGTGAAGGACTTACGTCTACTTTTGTAAAGAGCTAAGGGGAAATTGAACTACTTTAGATGTACTTGCATCCTCAAAGACAAAATGGAATCTTAGCTCAAGCTCCCCTTTCCTGTGATTGGCCTAAGACTTACAATTCAGTTTCTAGAACTGACATGAAAATTTGTTCCCAGGGCAACCTAGCTTTCTATTTCCACTCCTGGTTTTAGCTTATTATTATTATTTGTTTGCTTGTTTGTTTTTGGATAGTTTTCTTACCTTCATTCAAGTCTGACAATACATTATAAATGTTTTTGTAATTTATCTAGGATTTAATTATAGTATAAAGAAGTTCCAGAACACCTAGTCTCCCAAACAGTTAGAAGCTGAAGTTAGGCAGCTACATTTTGATCCTGTTGATAATAGTTATTAAGTGGTAAGAGCAGTCTTATCTATTGTATTAGTTTGCTTCACAGGATCTCTGTTAAAGGCAGACATTTTATAGAAATGGATGTTACTACTGAGGACATAAAGTGTTGTCCTAAATCACACAAGTGGCTAGAGTCAGAAGCAGGATAAAAACCCAAGTTTCTAACTTACTTTTGATTAAAAAAAAAAAAAGTATGCTTATATCCAGTTTTTTTTTTTCACATCAGGCTTTTATAAACTGAAGCATGATTTTGATGACTGAAGAACAAGAGTTCTAGTCTCTGAATACTACAAGACTTGGAAATACTGTTTCAGAAGGCTCCCAGAAAAGATTATTTCAAAAGTTCCTTCATAAGTTATTTTAGGGCATAATCAGTCTTCTATAATTACTTCCCTTACTTCACTTAGTTTTTTCCTGCTGAAATCTATGCTCATTTCCTTCTCTCTCAAAAGAAGAATAGGAGTCATCATTCTCCACATTTTCTTTTTTCATGATAATCACCTCTGTGTTATTCAATGTCACTTTGTATGCATTGAATCTATGAAAAAACATGTGGTCCTAATATGTGCCTTAACAATCTCTTCTTTGGACTAAGATATTCTTAGTTTACCTGTCAGAGATACTATTCTTTAACTTTGTGAACCACTTTCATCAATCTTTTCTGGATATTCTTTAATATTTCTACATTTCTCATAAATTAAGAAAAAGAAGAGATTTTATATTGCTAAGAAATCAAATATTTTTTGGCTGAAATTTTTCTTATTCCAGGTCCAGAAAACTCATGGCGATTTCTGCTCTGAGCTAGTCCTCCCTTGTATACTGAGTGTTAGGCCATGATTTCTAATTCCTTTCTAGTTTTTCTCTTTTGAATATATGCTTGAATAACTCCTCTCTCCATTAATGTGTATAATAAAAAGAAACTCAGTAATATCAACATTTATAAGTATGTATCATTTTGAAGAAACAGAATAAAGGCATTCTAGCAAATTCTGATTTATTTGTTAATATTATGCTTTGTAAATATGACACTTGGATTGGAAAGCCATACCAATAACAAGGTCAGCAACAAAACCATATTGCACGTGTCAAACAAAAATGCCTAGTTTTAGAAAAAAAGAAATAGTCTAAAGCAATTTGTAATCTAACAATCTGCTGTTCTTTCTCAGACAATGTCTGTTTTGACGTACTTGTTCAATTCAATTATAGATCTGATTTTTCTAGTTAGGTACACAAGGTGATCTGTCTGATCTGAATAAGATCTTATTGTCTGCTTTAAAGATCAGTTTTGTGTAGATTTCAGATTTCTGAACTCAAACTGACTGCTCCTATTTCTTAAAATATCATGGTTTGTTTGAGGTTTGGTTACATCACTTACATTGCTTCCTGCATTTCTAGACAGATTTTCAAATTTCCTCCACCCCCTGCTGACTGGCATCACAATAGGTTTTATTGTCAAGCGTGCTGGGGTGTCAGACTACTAATGCCAAAAATGGAGACTCTGGGGATCTATTTCTGAAGACCTGGGTGTTCTCCTCCTCATTACCCCTCCCTCACTACCCACCCCCAGACCTAAAGGTATGTGTAAAGCAAGCACTGTACAAATCTACTCAAGCAGATCATTTGCCAAACGTCACTCTGGCTACAAACCAGCTGAAGATAACTTCATTTAGTAATAGGGAACACCTCCTTCTCATGGTTTTGCATCCTCCCCCCCAAAAAAAATTAAATAGTACTAAAATACAACCACTTTTGGAAAATCTGGTGGCAACCATTTAGTTGTAGATAACACAGAGCAGGAGATAAGGATGATATAAAGTTGGACATATATGAAAGAGTATAGTCAATGAAGAAGACTATCTGGAGAAACAAGGAAGATGACTCAGATAATCTTATTTGAAAACATATGTTTACCTAGAATAAACATCAGTACTTAAACTTCCATCGGATGCTGGCAAATCAGTAGACTGTGTTCTGAAAAAATATGGCCTATGGGATGGAGATAGGTGGAGATATAGAACATGGGAGGCTTGATCTAAGAGGTCTTATCTGGACAGGCCTTGGGGCATAGACAGGATTTGGAATATGAACATATAGACTGAGGAGGGAGGTGGCAGGTAGAAAGTGTAGCACTGGCAATGAATGAGGCTCCTGCATCACAAAGCAAGCAAGTTCTTTGGTTTGATAGAAGGTAAAAGGTGTGTATTGAGGATACAGGCTAAGTCAGAGGTCAGAGACTGAAGTTAGAGATGAACTTGGACTGGATTTGGTAGGCAGTAGGGAGACACTGAGGGATTTTGAAAAAGGAATATATGACCAGAACTTGGCTTCAAGAACACTAGCATCATAAAGGTTTTGATATGCAGATGTATTAACTCTTAGAAAGACATACCCCCAAACTTTCAAAGGCTACTAAGGAGTTGGCATTCCTCTTTCTAGCCTTGGACTTTAGAGACAATCTCAGGACTGGACAGATGAGAGCTGGATGTCAGTGGTAGATGCTGGACTAACTAGGCAAGAGTAACTTCTTGGGTCCTTCCTAAAGTAGTACCTGCCTTACCTGATACGAGTTGTCAGCTTTCCTTAAAAGACTACTTGTTGCCCCTGAGTTCTATCTGACCTTTCTTAGTGTGACTCTTTAAACATTTTTTGAGTTTGATTTTGAATACTGCTTCTGGTTTGACTGTAGTTGTTACCCATGACGTTTTAGTCTCTCTGCTAGCTCAGACTCTGCTGGTTTGGATCCTGAATGCCGCCGCTCACGTTTGATTACAGAGTCTTTTGCCCAGGTTACATTTTATACATTTTATTTTTTTTCTTTTTGGTGTAGCATTCTAGTCACTGACAAGAAAACACCAACTATTTATCAGCAGTGTCTATGACTTTAAAAAAGAATTGGAAGTTTTCACTAATACATTATTTATGCTAACTTTAAACGTATTCTATACCCATTAAAAAATGCTTACTTAGACTTTTAGCATATAACCAGTTGCCATCATAGAATCCTGGGGGAAAATAATGATACACATATCGGAAAATTTAAAAGACCTTTTGTATTAAATTGTGCTCATTTCTATGATCTGCTAGGAAGTAGTTACGGGTTATAATTCACTTCCTAAATTTGTGAGTGCGAAAATTCACAAATTACTCTCTGCCCCCACATATGCTTTAGTCAACACGAAAAGCACTTTGAAGAAAGGGTTCTAGATTCTAAGGATGAATCCTCAGTTCTCCTGTTGCCTCCTCAACAAGACTTTGTCATTTACCTTAGAGAGGGGTGATTAAAATCCTGACTTAGATATAATCACTTACTTCAAGATTTGTATGATGACTGATTCTTTTTCTTTGGGGGTTTTCTCAATGTTTCCATTTAAGTTACCCATCTGTCACTCCTCTTTTGACCTCTATACACTGGAAAGAACAAAACTTCCTGCATTAGCATAACCTGTACACCTGACAAGTAGTATTTAGACATTGATTTATGGCCTCAAACTTACATTAGTTTCCATCCCCTTCCACACATCATGGAGACCCCTGTGCTTTCTGTTAGATGCACAATGTTTCTAATGGATGTGAACTTAACCATTAATGTAACATCTCTGGTTTAATGCAGATACTTTTGTTAAATGACAATATAATTACTAGTCATCTGTAAACCTCAAAAAGGTTGGGAGGTTCGGTTCAGTTAAACACCGGAGAGCTCAGATGCTTATCTGAAGTTTACCCCTTGAGTTTGGCAAGTTCAGGCTGGAACACACTCAAAATCCATCTCACACATGAGACTTTTGTCAGCAATTCTGTTGTTCTGTTTCTCAGTGTTAGCACCTCTAGGTTTCAGCTTTGGACGACAGAATATAAAACACAACATAAAAAGAGAAAAGAAAAAGCCAGCCCCTGTGAAACTGAGCTGAATAAAGTTTTCACAAGAAGATGAATACAATAAGATAACAATTTTATGTTGGAAGACGTGTAAAGTGCTTGTGTTAGGAACCCTTTATTCTCTTTTCCTCTGATTCTTATTTAAAATATCTACTGCAACAGAATGTTCTAGCAATTTTCCCCAGACATTAGGTTTAGGGTTGGGAAGAATTGCTGAAGATGACTCAGATTAATCCTATTTGAAACAAGCTTCCCCCCCTCCCCGCCCCCCTTAGAAAAAGCATTGATGTTTAAAGTTCTTTCAGTATGCTGGGTCAACCAGCATGCTGTGTACTTAAAAAAAAAATCATTAAAATTCTTTCAACCCTGTGTGTTTTGTATTTAGTTTAGGAAGTACATTGCATCCATGATGGTTTTTCTAACTTTATGTTCCTCTAAATGACCTTTTTGTCCTTCTCTTGCCTTCTGTTTTATAAGAGGGTTTTGAAATGAGGACTTTGACTTCAGAAGAACCTAGTGTCAGCTGCTGTAGTTTGGTGATTTTTTGCTTTCTGTACAAAAGCAAGACTTAGGAGTCAATTTGTGGCCCAAGACTCTTAGGAGCCATCCATTATTACTTGATCCTTTGTATGCAAATCATGGCTTTGTAATGAATATATCATATTTTGAGATGCTAGTCATCTATTGCAATGGAATTTAAAGCAATTGTTATTTATCAGCTTAGATATGCTGCCATCTCCCAGAGAACTTGAAGTCTATGTTGAATTCCAGTGTAGATGAGTATGGGAAGTCTGTCTTGGTTAGAAGTCTTGTGAGGCAAGTTTTTGAGATTTTGAGTTAATTTTTCTTATAAAAAGTAAAAGTATGAAGCTGGATAAATTTAATTCTGCAAATGTACTTTGAGTAATTGCCATCTGTATATATTGTGTGAATAAAAAAAGGAAAATGAGAAGTACAGAAGATCTTTCTGATAATGGACCCATTGATGAGATGAAATCAGTAACTTCAAATTTTCCTGGGCAACATTATTTATCACAAAAACCAACCACATATGCCAGATTATTACAGTACTTCGCCTAGTTTTAGCTGAGAGAAAATTCATACTATTATTTTGAGCAAGATTTTTGAAGTATGTTGAGGTGTATAGATAATAAAAAGTTATAAAAGCATTAGAGTACCACTGAAACCAAAATGTTGTTATGAATTTAGAGCCCATAGAAAATTTTGACCTCAACAGAAAAGTTTAGAAGAAATTCATAGATAAACATGGGCATCAACCCCCCCCTAACATAGTGTCTAACATATAAAATTATGATTGTTAAAGCTTTATCTCCTAGTCCCATCTTGCCATTGCTTGATTTCTAGTAGCAAAATTCCATTTAACTTTCAAAGCTTTCAAAGCTGGGGTACACTGGTCTTATTATCCTTAAAGATGGCAGATTCCTTCCTTACACATCATCTGGACAGCATTGAGTAGTGTGTGCCCTTTGCCTCTCTGCACTCAAAGTTCATAAAGTCATTGAAGATATCTTAATTGGTTATGCATTTCAACAAGCACCACATACACTATTTCCAGAGGGTTAACTTGCATCATTCACTGGGTACATAAAATCTTTATTAACCAGAAGATAAACAGCAGACTCCTTCAGACCTTTAGCACTCTCTACCAGATTAGCTAATGGGGAATCTCTCCACCAAAGTTAGGACAAACCAGAGACCATCGACCATTAAGGGCTCATTCATGCTATTATGATGCCTAAGCACCTTTCTCTTGCACTAGGCTATAAATTAGTGGAAGGTGACCGTGTTTTTTTTTCCCCCCCCTGGTTGAGCATCTTTGTTTTCTGTGGCAGGTTTTAAAAGGGTATTCAGTAATGCAACCAAGGAGGGTTTTTCCATCATTTAAAAAGGGCTCATTAGACTCTGCAAATTGATGCAGTACAAACAACACTGAGAGGGTCTGGGTTCCCACATAAATTAGCTCAGTTTGTGCAAGATGAAAAATGCTTTGGCCCTAACTGCCAGAACTACAAACACAGCCGAGGTTGGAAAAAAACAAGGTGTGCCCACTGTGCTTCTTACATCACCAGCAGTCATAAAAGTACTGTAATTAAAACTTAGCTGACAATTTGCTTAATGATGTGCAAGGTAGAGAAGCCAGTAGGGCCCCCACATGAGGTTGGCTGTGGTTTCTGCCATTCCAGTGGCAGCAGCGGCCGTGGCAGCGGGAGACTCTTCTTCACCTGAGAAAATGGTGACTAATCCAAGAAGACAGTGGGGAGAATGGTAAAGCCAGGCCAGCTGTTGTAAATCATCAAGACCATTTTCCCCATAATGAGTTTGTGTGAGTGAGAAGGTACTTAAGGTGTTTTGGAACCATCCATTTATAATTAGCCAGGTTGAATTTAAGAAAATTACACTATTCCCCACAATATAACTTAGACCAATTAACAACTTAATTAGTTCACTATAATAATATTATGAGGTAGGATTTCTAATTCAGTCTTCTTACTTCAGAATTACTATTATTATATAAGAAAAGAATCTTTTTAAAGTTTGTGAGACATTAAAACTCAATTGGAACTGACATCATGCTGTGAGTCCAGACCTCTGGGTAAAAGTTAATCCAAATTCTGCCACAGATTCACCTTTGACCCTCGACCAGGCACTTGACCCCATCATTTCCCTATCCATAAAATTAGGAACTTGACAGCCATATAAGATGATTTAGCTTTGATTCCTGATAAGAATTCGTGATATACTTAAAAAATTTGGAAGCAGTTTTTGGCGCTCAACTATTGGAATAAACAAAGGCACTCAACATTTCTCGAGTTATTCTTTAATAATTTAAAGATACATTTCTTTAAGTACCCTGATGATAAAAAAATCATCGAGCAGTAAATATCAGAAGACATTTCCCTACTACAAGATGTTAAACATTTAAAGAGTTAATGCTCGTGTCACTTCTAAATGCCAGCTTACTAGAAAAACATTACGTGTTTGTAAACTTTCTAATCAAAGAACGACTTCTAATAATTCTACCCTCCCCTAAGTTGTTCAGAAAGTAAAGGAAAGAGAATGTTTAATGCAAACCTACCTGATGAAGGAAGGTTTAAGTGTTAAAAAATCAATGTTGAATATTATGAAGAGACAGACAAGAGACAATTTTTAGAATCTGGCATTGACCACCCTCCCTCCCTGCCTAAAAATTTCTAAAGAGTTTTATAGTATTTATCAAAGTAAACCTCTTTTTGAGTCAAAACTACAGAAGTGCTTTTTTTAGTTTCATCACATGGATTTCTGAGGGACATGCATTTGGCATCAAAAGCGTGTGAACATGGAAAAGGGCTTTGTTCAGGTGGCTCTTGAGATGTTTCACGTCTTCTGGAACCACACCCTTGTCTGGGCTTCCACTGTAAGACAGTGGTTGAGTGTAACACCAAGGCAATTAGCCTGATTCCCTCTGAGAAAACTGCGTCTACAGGAAGCAGGGAAATAAAATGGAGTTTTGTTCAACCCAAGCACTAGAATCATACCTGCTTAGATTCAAAGAAGGTTATTATGAAGATCAAATGGTCCCAAAAATTGCTTTATGTAACCATTGTTGGGTCTTTCTTCCACATTGCAAAAATAGTGATAGATGCTACCTGTAAGACAAAACTGGATTAGTCTGCTCTGAGAAGACCAGAGATGATCTGTATGCTGATAGTTCTCTAATGTTTGTTTTAGTGTTTCTTAGTCTGCTTAATGTTTACCTAGAAATTTTTAGTTTTAACAGTAGGATAACTAGTTAATAAATATGCTTAATGGGGTAAATATACCGAGTTTATGTTCCCAAATGATGCTGACCCATTGAGAGCACATCAAAATAGAAACATTTTGGACTCAGAAAATCTTGAGGTTAAATCTGTGCTCTACTATTTATTAGGTGAATAACTTAGATAAATTATTTAACCACCCTGCACTTTCATTTTCTCACCTACAAAATGGGAATATTAAAACAACTACCTCTTGATAATTGGGAGAATTAAATAATGTGTGATGACTATAACATGCCTAATGAGGAGTGTGTCACATTTGCTAACACATTCACATTATGCACTAAGCAACATGTGGGTACGTATTATTCAACTTCATGTATCTGTGACTAACTTCTTACCTAGAACACAGTAAATAGTAAAAGGATGTTAAGTGAAGGATTAAATAAATAATACATTATTTTTGATAGGTCTTAATTTTTTACAGGGTGCTATTATCTGCATAATCTCAAAAAGATACTAGAAATATAGGGAAATGGCCAATGCTCAATTCCTAACAAATATTATTTCATGGTATCAGCAGACTTTGTAGAATAAAATTCTTGTCTGTAATCTCAAAAGTGAATGGAGCCTATATCCGTTATTAAGGGATTTTTCAAACTTAATACTTTTTTTAGATGGCTTCACTTAAATAATCAATAAAACTTAGGTACAAAGAGAGTTCTAAGTCCTATCATCAGTGACATATCACTGGCAATTTTGGGGTAAGTATAGTCAAATGAAGATCACTTGTTTACAAAAATGCAGCCTAATTGCTCCACATTGCTTTTAAGAATATTCTCTCTGTCATCATCATCAGTTTTTTAGTCCAACTGTGTCAATGAGAAAGGAAACACAGTTTATTCTCATGGACTTACTCTCTCTCCCTGTGCCCCTTCTCTCCCCACACCCACCAATCATTTTCTGCATCAATGCCCCACGTGGAAAAGATCTGGAACAGAAGCAGAACTGTGTTTGAAAACCTTCTGTCATCAGTGCTTTGGGGGGATTGCTGTTACCTATAAGATACACCGAGATTTTACTCAAACATTTGTGATGAATTTGATGGAAACTACTAGCTTATTTGTTTCATGACCCGTGAAATGGTGATGGTAAGGGAAATGGAGATGATGGAGAGGAGAGGCAGTAGAGAAAAATGAGATAACAGGCACTTTTGATAACTTTCTACTACCCAAAATTCTTCTTTTTGACCCCATCTTGGTGCCCCTTCCCCAAAACTGTAGTCTGGAACTCTTGAAGCTTCTTCAGCATTTATATATTTTATGTTTTATTTGGACTGTAAGGAATATTTTGTCAGAGTGGAGAAGGAGTGAGATGTTTTCTCTATTTTGCATAGGAGGGAACTTAGACATAGACACAGGTGTGACTCACCTCATTTACAGGGCCTGTCAGACATGGAATGTGCTGAGCTACCATCATGGACCCATGGCAGGCAAGACATCTTCAGGCCACTAGATACATCTCCACTAGAATTTTCATTCTGGATCTGTGGATCTTAATAAAATAGCCACTCAAGTGCTTTTATTTTTTTCCTGCCTTACAGTCCAACAGTCTACTTAGTCAGTCATTTGATTTCCCAGCTGTACTACTAAAAATAAATGGATGAAAAAGAAAACTTTTCTTGGCAAGGTATTTAATGTGTTGTCTTCCTGAAGGCCCTTCCTGATGTAGTTACTGAGAAATGGCATCAGCCGAGCCAGCCTCAGAATGCATCTCTCTCCTCACCAGCTTTCCACTGTGAGGGACCTAATATTTAATTTAAGTAGATTATCATAAAAGAAGCCCAGGCCATTGTCTTCTTTCTGTTATGCTTGTTGAATGGTGAATGTTTCGAGAGGTTAATAGAAACCAATTGATTTTCTTTACTTTTTTATTTTATAGCTTATAAATATAGGCCATATATTGGGTCTGGATTTGTAGTTTGTGGGGAATTTGTTGATGAAATAAAGAAATCCAGAAATAAAATATGCAGATCTTCCACCTTGTTATTCCTTTAAATAAGGATAATCAGATATATAAATCACGGTCAATCTCTACTCCACTAGAAAGAAATCACATGTAGAAACTTCTCCCTCTTTCCCTTCCTCCTTTCCTCCCTTTTTACCATTCCTCCTCCTTCCTGATTTTTTCCTCTCTTCTTCCACCTCCATTTCTTCCTTCTTTTCTTCATTTTTTCCTTCCCTCTCCCTCACACGCTTCCTTCTCCTTCCCATTTTTGTTTGTTTTGTTTTACTTTCTTCACTCCCTATTCCCTTTCTCATAACTTCTTCCATTTTCCCATTCAACACTCCTTCATTAAAATTTTGAGTGTCCTGGATCAGACACCGTTCTTCTAAAGAATCCCCTCCAAAATACTTCTATCAAGCTGTCATTCCCCCTGCATGTGAACAGTGCTCTCCATGGTCTCAGGGGTCTTTGAGAACCAGAGAGTCTGTCCCTTTTTCATAGAAGTATGTTCCTCTATGCTCTCAGCACAGATGAGCCCTTTTGCCCTAGAAAACTGGCACATTTAAGTGTCAGATGAAAGTGCTCATCTGATTTGGGAGGTGTCTACCTAAGTATGAAGGGTAAAAAATTTCTTACATTTGGAAAATCAGTAAAAAATTGGACAGGACAGTCAGGAAACCTCCATGTACAATGCCATATGTGTGTTGATTTGTACTGAGTTGTAAAAGGGAAAAAACCTTCCTCTGTTAGCCTCACATCATTTTCTTCATTCTTTGCTTTCTTCAGAGGCCATCCAGGGAAGTTCTGATGGGACTTGCTTTTGCTTTTCTTTTGGGGAGGTGGTGAGGTCATCGACCAAGGAGGAATCCTTTCTGAAGAGATGTGTTGAGGCATCTTTATGTGGCTCCTTAGAGATATACATTGGACAGGGGGAATGAGTCAGAGTGAAAAAATGACTTTGCAGGCCAAATAGGGGATAGGGGAAAAGCCCTCAGGTTCTCCCAGGGGAAAGGGAATCTAGGCAAAATGCCACCCAAGAAGTTCCTGAGTCAGAGCAGGGAGGAGAAAAGGGATTTGGGATCCCCTACTGGAAAAATGTGCCATTTGAAAATTACAGGTCAGGGGTCAGTTTCATGGGGTTTATTTTTGTTTGAGGGTTCCTAAAGAGAGAATATCATCTGCAAATTTTCTTCTATATCAAGGGGGAGCGTCTTTCCCCAAATAGTTATCTAAGTAAGTTTCTGAAGGTGAGTGGAAAAGGGTAATTGTCCAACTCATCAATTCAACAGTACTTTTCTTGATGACTTCTTTAAATGAGGATGTGTATGCATGTGTCTGAACAGTTTTTATTTTTTTTAAACAATCCCTTCGCTTTTTTTAAAAAAAAATTATTTATTTATTTATGCATACAAGAGCTAGGGTGTAGGTCAGAGGTGTGGGGGTGGTGAGAGAATTCACCAGAGACAGAGTGGGGTGCAGAACAGGTAGAATCGACCGAAATACACTGCTGAGGGGAGCAGCCGGTGAGACAGGAGAGATCTGCTGCTCCATGTGGGAAGCTCCCTGGCAGGGGATTGAACTCCTGCTGCAGTGGCTGCTGATAGCTTCATAGTGCTGAGACTTAACACACCTTGCACCACCAGGGAGGCCCTGAACAGTTTTTAAACATTAAGATAAGTGAAAAATAAAGGTGCCTACCTTTCTGTGGCTCACCCAGACATAGAAAGTTTAGAGGCTTCCTTAGATTTAACGATAGAGCATGGTTTTTGTTTCATGAATGTGCTATTAAAATCCAAGAGAAAGATGCAAGTGCAAAATAAAGAATTCCTAAAGGGAAAAGAGCATTCCACAGCTAAAAGTTATGGAAGAATTTGCTATGAAAAGATATATTTGACCACATAACATTCAGATAAATAAGATTCTCATGATCAAAACCTCTCTAGATCAACAAAATTAAAGTATAAACAACATGGTATGAAAATATTTGTAATCAGTACCTTAGTCAAGTATTTTTAATCCTAAATATATAATATTCCATGTATAAATTGATTTGGAGAACACCAAGATCTTAGTAGATAAATGGGTAAATGACATAAATTTTAAAATTATAAAAATAGTTAACAAGGGCCTCCCTGGTGGCTCAGTGGTTGGGCGCTGGGCTGTGGAGCTGTCGGCAGCAGCGACACAAGTTCAACGCCTGGCCGGGGAGAATCCCACATGGTGCGGCAGACCTCTCCTGCCTCGCCCGCTGCTCCCCTCAGCAGTGTGTTTCTGATCTGCCTGTTCTGCTCCCCACTCTGTCTCTGGTGAAGCCTCTCGCCACTCCACACCTCTGGCCTGTACCCCAGCTGTATGTATAAATAAATAAATCTTTAAAAAAAAAATAGTTAACAAGACTGAAGACATTTTTTTTTAGATCTGGCATACAGGCCAGAGGTATGTGTGTGGGAGGGGAGGATGAGAGGATTCACCAGAGACACAGTGGGGAGCAGAACAGGTGGATTGACTGAAATATATTGCTGAGGGGAGCAGTGGGAAAACAGGAGAGGTCTGCTGTGCCATGTGGGTCAGCTCCCTGGCCAAGAATGAAACTTGTGCTGCAGTGGCTGCTGACAGCTTCATAGTTCTGAGACTCAACACCTTGTGCCACCAGGGAGGCCCTAGTCTGAAGACTTTAATAAGAAATACAAATTAAGTTAGAACAAAATACTTTTTCTCCATCCATCTCTCTCTCTCTCTCTCTCTCTCTCTCTCTCTCTCTCTCTCTCTCTCTCTCTCTCTCTCTCTCTCTCTCTCTTTTTTCCTCTACATGGACAGTTGTCAGTGATTAAGAAAATTACCAGCTTTAGTAACTGGTAAAATTTTTGTAGATGGCATCTTGAAGAATTTACATTGTGTTGGAAAGTCAACTAAAATCTTTTACCCTATTTATGTTCAACCTGCACATTATGTAGATAAGAAGAGAGCACACTTCTGTGATTAGGGATTTTGAGTGAGAGATATCTCCAGAGAAAAATGACTTGTTTTTTCTCTCCCTTGTTAGAACAATTGGACACAGGGGTCTAATCTTTCCTGCTTGGTATGTATATGTTTTAAAAATCAACATTTTCCAAAAAGCAGCAAAATAACATTTCAAAATAAAATCATGTGCTTCTTTCTTTCCAAAATCATCCCAAACAGACATTTTAGGTAATTTACATTAGTACTTTTAATTTTCATCAAATTTGAGACTCAGCTTTTCCTACCACTTATTGGACATAAGCTGGTTGGTTTCATTTGTGGATTCTGTGCAAACACTCAATAACCACTAGCCCAAAGGCAGCAGCAAGTGCCAGGGGCTACGGGCAAAGTTGAGAGCTGGAACAAACTAATTGTGAACTCTTTCTGTGACCCTGACCCATCCACTACCTGTTATGTTTCTGGGTTCTTATCTAAAAAAATAAGAATGACAATACTCACCCACTATAAAAAGCTATTATTAAAAATAACCAAATGAATTGACTGTGGGGAGTTCAAAAAGGAACGAAGTGTTTAATAATAAAGGATGAAAGGGATAAAGAATTTCACTCTAGGGCTGTTAATCCAGCACCTTTCATAAGCACTAAATTTATTTAAGCTAAATAAAAATAGCACATGACAGATTGAATTTGTGTGGGAAATCACAGAGAAAACAGCAAAGACATTGGAAAATTGCATTTTTTCAGGTAATTAAAGGTCATACTATTTAGCCAAACCATAATCCATCACAAGGAGCCAGGCATTGATTACTGCTCTGGTCCTCCTTCATTTTTAATTCCATTAGTGAAATAAATGACAGCCTTTGAATTCACCACTTTCTTGATACACAGCAATAAGAATGGCAAATTACTCTAGAATCCAGAATAGCTGAATAGATAAGCTTCTTTGTTCCTCTTTGGCATCCCAAACTACAAAGTTTTAAGTAGCAATAAACACAACAGCAATCTTCTCCACTGTGTTGTAATAGCAGCTCTTTGGTAATCTGAGAATGTTCAAAGTAGAGCTGTTCTTTTTACCCACTCCCGAGCTACAGAGACTAAGCCCAGTATACCCCATTCCTGCCCAGGCAGAAGTTGGTTTCCTCCAGGGCCCTGAAGCTAACGGTTCTAATTCAATCGCCAACACAACTGTCTTGAAAACCGACTGAATTATATTTCTAGGTACATGTGTCGTAATGGTTGTCAAAGAGAAACACTCAAACAGGTTATCTGGCTTCCCCATCTTCTTCAGGTGTAATGTAGTCATTCATTTTGTTAACTCTCTCTTTGTATTTAAACGCAGTGGAGACCACAAACTGAAAAATACACACTAGTCTATTTTTGCTTTCTGTTGGTCTGTTTGTGGGAGTAATTGTTTCACACTCAGTGAACCACAAATGAGCTTATGTTTGTACAAGAACTTTCAGGAGAACAAAGAAGCATTATTTTGACTTTGTATGTTAGGAGATGAGGGCTTGCATATGTGTAAGAATATGTATGTATGAATGTATTTGTCACAGTCTTCACAAATAAATTCACTCCTATTTTTGTAAGGTGGTACAGACAGGGCTAATTTTCCTGTTGCTGGTAGTTCCCCTATGGTGCAAAAGTCTTGCGGAGTGATTTAAACTTATTAGCAGTGTCTCCCCCTACTCAGTTTTTCTCTAGAAGCTTCCACTGAGACCCTCCCCTACCCCCTTTTAAACTTTCATGACCCTCTGTCATTTTCAATTGACCAGGCCTCTTACCACTTTTCTTATCACCATTTGAACACACAAATGCTGCAGTGCCTCACACGTCCAAGATCAGATGTTTACCCTCTTCAAGCAACCAGAGTAAAGCCTTTCCCAGAAATCCACAAACCCCCCGGGTGGCAGTGGGACTCTCACAGAACATTCTATAGGACAGCACTTCATTCTTCCTCTGCATCTGCTCTTACTAAGTTTAAAAAATGTGAGTCTGTTTTCAAGTAAACACAATGGGAAGATAACACGAAGAGGAGTTCAGGATGAAAAGTAACGACTAAAGCAGGAAACTGCAAATTTTTTTCTGTGAAGGAAGAAGAGCCAAATAATAATTATTTTCAGCTTTGTCGTTTATATGGTCTCTGTTGTAGATACTCAGTACTGCTGTTGTTAGCTTGATAGTTACAATACTGCGTAGTTGAATTGGTGTGGCTGTGTTCTAATAAAACTTTATTTACAAAGTGAGGCAGCATGATGGATTCAGGCCAAGGACCATTGTTCGCTAATCTCAGATCTAGAGTGAGGCTGCCCATCAAGGCAGATGATAGGAAAGCCACTGTGTTAAATGTTTTCTAGTAATGTTCTTGTAATTTCTAGTAATCTGTTTAAGCATCACTGTGGAAGAATTTCTGTCATAAACTGTTTTTAAAATGACTTTTCTGCACTGCTTAAATTATTTAGACAAATTTCTTGTCTGGACTACCTCATCCTCCAAAGACCCAGGAAAAAGAAATAAATATACTACATATTTATAAGCTATGATGTTTTTAAAAAGACCCAAAGGAAGCAGTGTTGAAAAGGCAAGTTGAGGGCCTCCCTGGTGGTGCAGTGGTTAAGCACTGTGCTGTGGAGCTGTCGGCAGCGGCGACGCAAGTTCGATGCCCGGCGGGGGAGATTCCCACATGGTGCGGCAGACCTCTCCTGCCTCGCCCGCTGCTCCCCTCAGCAGTGTATTTTCATCAATCTGCCTGTTCTGCTCCCCACTCTGTCTCTGGTGAACCCTCTTGCCACCTCACGCCTCTGGCCTATGCCCCAGCTTGTATGCATAAATAAATAAATCTTAAAAAAAAAAAAAAGAAAAGGCAAGTTGAATTTACTTTAATCTAGGCCATTACTAATCTGTCTGCTTTGAGGTTGACCAAAACCTTTTGTTTTAAATGTTGACAGCCATTCATTTGCATTAATTCCCTCTTCCCACCTGGAAACACAGCACACAAACACACACATGTGCGCAGATGCACACACCCATCACATGCTACAATACCTGTGCGTTGACATGGAAGATTTCAGGGACAGACCAATCTTCACACTTTAGTATGGCTGGAATTTTTTTTCTTTGAGAAGCCCTCTGCAAAGTTCAGGGTACCATTTTTTGGTGTGTGCCTTTAATTACTGATATTTTCTTTTTTGACAATTCTCTTATAGCAAGCACATAAGCTTGTTCTGAGACAATCAATGAGATTTCCTGCTCATACAATAAAGTACCTTACTCAAAAGACAAAGACATGACAAAGTCAAGAAAAAATTTCAATAACTAAATTAAACCCAAATTATTGGCATGAGGCTTTTATGACATGGTTAACCAAGGCATGCAATATTTTGAAAGCACAAGAAAAATTGCTGACTAGTTACTGATAACAAGTATGGCTTGGTAAATTGAGATAATGATAAAGGGTAATCACATTTCATGCTTTAGGGCATAAGTTGATCACTTGCAGAAGTCAAAAAGGAATTTCTTCCTCCCAGCAGAACAATATTACACAAGAAGCTGCATTCAGGAAGGAGTCTGGAAGTGCTCTAAGATCTTGCCTGAAGCCGGAAGTCTTAATATGACTGTCAGTTTCTACCTGAGGATCCCTTGTCCGTTTGCATTTTCCAAGCATGCAAACAGATATGTATCTTGTTCTTGGTGCTGGGAAGGGCTGTTTAATTGTTTTCCTGGTTTGACTGCTCATTGGACTTACTCAAAAGTTGATGAAAACAGTGATGAAATGTACTGCCTCGCTCATTCTCTGTTGCTTTCAACCCTGATACTTGCTTATAAGAAACCCTGTTGTCAGAACAAAGGCAGAAACTACATAGAATTATTCTTGGACATAGAAAGAACATAGATAATATACTTAACATATAAGTTCAACTGCTGGTATCCTGATCCTTTTTGAGTGTACATGTGTGTATATATTTTTTCCTCCCATAAAACAAACACTAAATAGTTCTGTAAATTTAAGTCTTATCTTTAAGTCTATCCACCTAAACCCAGTGTTTCTCCCTAAGTTTTCCTAGGGACAGTATATAATTAATATACATTACATATATATGTACATGTATTGAAGGGAGATTAATTCATATGTAAAGTGGGTGCTGTATGGGAAACTGATAGGCTCTGTAACACAGAGATGAATACAGCAAGATTCATGTTCTCACATTTTTCACAGTCACATTAGGGAGATAAATAAACAAACAATTACAAACAGTTTGCACACCATGAAATGCAAACTTTTCCTAAAACAAACGAAAAATCACCAAAAGATTGAGCAGAAAACTGTTGTATGCAAGGTGGCGGGCAGGGAGGTAGGTGGTGGAGGAGGCATTGAAAACTGGAGGCATGCTGATATTTCTTTTTTGAAATCCTCTAGGCAAGAAAAAATGAGTCCTGACCAAGGCTCTGATTAAGAAGAAGGGGAAGTAGAATGCATGTAGATTGTTTTAGGGCATGGCTTGATTGACAAGTGATGGATGTGGGGATTGAAAGACAAGAAAGAGATAAGATGACTAGTGGATTGTCGTGTAGGATCGTTTGAACAGATGGTGGAGCCATCAATGAGAAGGAAAGGCCAGGAGCTACAGATTCTGAGAAGAGGATGAGTTCAGTTTTGAGAATGTTGAGTTTGAGAGGCCTGTGTGACGCTGTGGTAGAGATGATTGGTCAAACGGCTACAAAGCCACAGAAGTGAGGTGTGTGGTGGGGACATAGATTTAATAGTCATTAATATGTGAACCATGGGTATTGATGAGATAGCCAAAGAAATGTAAGAAAGAGGAGGAAAGTGGTATGAAGGAGGATGTGAAATGTGGAGGAGTGGAAAGAGCGTAGATTTTGGAGTCAGATTATCTAATACTGTACATGAATTTAGTGAGTTCTCAATAAATACTGGTCAACAAATTCTAAAATCCCGTCTAAGGTAGAGAATATGTTCTACTCATCTTTGCATCCCCAGATCTAGCACTGTTTATGACACATGATATCTGTCCCAGAATGTGCTTAGCAAATGAATGAGAAGGGCTATGGAGCAAACAGTGGCCAGAAGGAGAGGGCCAAAGGAGAACAAAAGTTTCAAGGAGGACAGTGTGGTCAAATGTCACCAATGTAATGTAATGTAAGGACTGAAGAGTGTTCATCAGCTCTGGCAAGATAGGTCTTTTGTGATTGTAAGGGAAGCAATTCAGTAAAATGTTGTGGAGAGTAGAAGTTGCACTGTCCAGCATTAAGGATTGAGTGGCAGGTGAAAAGAGGGTACAGTGAGTCTCCACTACTCCTTACAAAGTTGGACTGTGAAAGAGAGACACCGATGAGCAAATGGTTATTGCCTCTTAATTTATACATGATATTAGCAATGAAAGGAGTTATCTTAGAGATAAAACCTAGCTCAGCTCCTCTCTTTTCTCCTTCCTCAGTCTGGGAATATCCTCTCCATTATCTCATGGCTGGGGAAAAAAAGGAATAAGGGAAAAAAAGGTTGATTTTGGAGGTACATGATTCCCAGTGTAATTTTATCTCTTTCTTCTCTGCTTTTCTTTTTGAAACGATGCAAACTACTTGCACACATGTTGTCAAACAAAAATATTCTCACATAGTGTCCAGCAAGTTGGTGATAAATGTGTGAAGTGGGCAACATTTTTAGATAATATAAAGTTGAATACCAAATCATATTTCCTCTGAGAACCATTGGTAATACAAAAGAAAAATCACTAAAAATTGTGCTTACTGGAACTAATTTATTTATTTTTAAATAACAAAGTAAAAATAATTTCATAAGGAAAATAAAACAGTATTTTCCCCCTCTCTCCCCTTAACTTTTTTTCATTTCAGAAGATAAATAAATTTTAGCTCAGGGAAAGTTTTGATGTTTGTGTTTTAATTTTTAAAATCATAATGGAGACAGGTAATCTGTCAACCACAGACATTTACTTTTATTAACTATCAAAAGTTTAGAAACATTAGTTTATTTGATTTAATATACATCCTTTATTACCATAATTTTAGTAGTGCATAATTTATGATATCTCCATAAATCAAGGCTTGAGGAATTATTTTTAAATTTGCTCCCAATATTTAGTTATTGTCCAGGCTTATCTAATTGAAGATCCTTCAGTACTTACAACTTCAGAAGCAGAAATGACAAGTTGATCCATTTTGATCTGGAAAGAGATCAGTTTTTCATGTTAAAATGAAGTATCATCTAGGGTCGACTAAAGAGGAAAGTTTAAAAAAAATTTTGGGTGTCCACTTGACTTGTGATGGCGGTTATCTGTAGTTTTGTAAAATCCGGCCCCCTTCACCCTAGAAACAGGTAGATTTAACATGTGGTTAAGTTCTAGCCACAACATTTTCGAGGCCCAATTTCCCATCCCTGTTCCATTTTATGTTTTTTTTTTTTTCCTTGCAGTTTTTAGCCTGTGGCCATGAAAAGAACTAGCATTAATGTACTTTATCAGAGATAGGACTTATGAGAAGTCTTTCAAAAACTGGGTGAAAAGTCTGCCTCCCCTCCAGCTGCAGGGAAGGCATGATTCACACAGGGATCGGGTACTTCCCGCAGGCCAAGCACCCGGGGCTGTCCATGCATGCTTCAGCCCCTGCGAGCCAAGCTCCACCTGCCCACCCATTTAGCAATGGGGTTTAGAAACCTGTTCTGGAGTGGTTTGGAAACAGCAGAGGATGGGATTCCTCCTGGACAGCTCACTGCCTTCTACGTGACCCTTGATTATTTTTCTCCGCAGTTTAAACTGGCCAAACCTTCTATTAACCTTTGAAGAGAAAACTAAGACTTATCTCTTCTCAGTTTGAAAAATAACATTTATTCAATCTGGTCCCATTTACTGAGAGGTCTACTGTGCAGAGCTAAGTGCTAGGATTAAGACTGGAATGGATTTGTTCATTCACTTAATAAATTTAAGCATGTTATGGGTAGGGATGTGGTTGGTGTTGTGGGTACTAAAACGAGAACACATTGCATGCAAACAGTTCACAGCTTAGGGGAGAAAACAAAGCCATTCATACAGAAGAAGCCAATATTTGTGTTGAAAAGTGAGATAACAAGGTGCTATTGGAGTTAGGAGGTGTGTGTGTATGGGGGGCGTAGGCAGCTGAGGGAGAAGGTGTCATGGAGGAGGTGACATTTGAGGTGATCCTTCAAGGACACATAAAGCTCTCTTTGCAGAGAATCGATGGCCTAGATTTTCTTGTTTTCTGAGATAATAGAAAGTGAGGCGAGGGTGTGAGATGAGGAGGTGTCAGGTGAACTTAATAGTCAACGGCTAAAGGATTTTAATCAGCATTTGAGGTCTAGAATGAGGTCCTCAAAGGGCATTCTTGTGTGTGACTAACATCACAGGAGGAAATTCTTTATATTTAATATCTAATTTTTTAAAGATTTATTTTTATTTATTTATGCATATAGCAACTGGGGTGCAGGCCAGAGCTGTGGGGAGGAGGTGAGAGGATTCACCAGAAACAGAGTGGGGAGTCAAACAGGCGAATTGACTGAAGTACACTGCTAAGGAAAGCAGCTGGCTAAGGGGAGCAGCTGGCGAGGCAGGAGAGGTCTGCTGTGTCATGTGGGCCAGGGATTGAACTCATGGCTCCTGCCACAGTGGCTGGCGATAGCTTGATGGCTCTGAGACATTAACCTCTGTGCCACCAGGGAGGCTCCTAAAATCTAATTTTTTCATCAGTTTTTTTTTTTAATCTTCAGTAGAGATAAAAAATAGTTAACTGTCTCTGACCATGTGATAAACTTTTTACATTTGAAAACTGCCTAATATGAATAATTACCAAATTGAAGTTGTAGAATATAGAAATTCTTAATTATCAAGTACGCTATTTAATGTTTAATTTTATGTGTTTAATAAAAATTGTGTACATTTAAGATCTAAACATGATTTGATATATATATATATGTATATGTAGTGAAAATGATGACATACATAAAATGAAATTTTAACAGTCAAGCTAACTAACACATCATCTCCTCCTGTAGTTGCCACTATTTTTTGTTATGAGAGCCCCTGAAATTTACTCATACAGCAAATTTCCGGTATTCAATACAGTATTATTAACTATAGTCATCATGCTGTCCTTTAGATCTTCATACTTATTCTTCCTATGTGACTGCAATTTTATACCTTTTCACAAGCATAACTCGATTCCCCACCTCCTCAACCATGATAACCACCATTCTGCTATCAGTGTGTTTAATTCAGTGAGCACAGTACTGTCAGGTCGCGACTAAAACAGAGTGGATTGAAGTCTGTACACCAAGATCTATCATAAGACTAGTTCTAGGAAAAATAACAACTCCAACTCCAAATGAGTATTCATTATTTTTTCTTACTATATATGTATTCTCTGTTGCAATGCTAAGATTTCCGAGCTAAGGAATCCAGAATACCTTCTAGATAGTGTTTTTAATTGGCCTGGTAGTCTAACATAAACCACTGATATCAGAAATAACATGAAGGTACTCATGGTGGATGGAATGAAGCAATGGATTTGTTTTCTAGAGCTGGCCGTGGAATTTTAGACTTGTAAAGCTTTAAGATAGGACCTATTGCTATCTGACTGAGCATGATTTTTCCTGGGGCAAGGCATTCAGTGAGGTGACCTCTGTAGCTGCTTATTGCCCTTCTGTTCCCAGGAGTCTCCCTTTGTCACAAAAACTTCTGCTTGATTACTAAACCAAGTACATTCTCTTGGAAACACTTTTCAACAATAATAGTTCGGAGACAATCTTTTAGCAGGAGCCAAAAAAAATCACATTAGTAGTGACCTCACTTCCTTAGCAATTATCAACTTGTGTCCTATAAACGGGGTGAGGAAGGGGTGGAGGAAAACTTATTCTGCTTCTTTCATTTAAAGGATCCATAATCACCAAGGAAAGCAGCAAGTCATTATAGCACAGGGTTTGTAGTCAGTCCGAAGATTTAATTCTAATCTCTACCACTTACATTGATGAGTGATGAATCTCTCCAAAATTATTGCTTCCTCATTTGCAAATTCTAGGGACAAAAATAATAGACTCACCTACCAAGAGGGTTGTGAGAGTTAACAGATAACACATATAGCATGCTGGTATGCAGCAAGTACTCAATAAATGGTGACTCAATGGGGAAAAGCAGATCTAGCTACTGCTACTTCCAAATCTCTAATCCCCTCACCCTCTTTTTTCCTTGTTCTCTAAACCTTTAACATCACTGTGAAAGATGCAAAAGGAAGTTTGAGTCAGTCATACACAGACTTTGGAAGACAAGTCTTGGGAGGTGAACTCAGACAGAAGTCAGAGTTCTGTGGAACTGAAGTCACTGTCTTCATGGGAAGAAGTTATAGATCCAGCAGTAACATTCTGTAGATGTTGATTGCTTTAATAAATATATTATTGGAGGCAAGATTTGAACTGTGTCTTGATTGGTTGAAGCAAATATGGGAAAATGTGCAAAAGTAAATAGAAGATTGATATATGTGTGAGTCTTTGGCATTTTTATGGGACTGGAGTAAAGATGGGGAATACTGAGAATAAAGTTTGGATAAACAGACTTTTTCTCCTACTCCTCTTCTTGCTCTACTTCCTCATCTTCCTGCTTATTCTATTTTGAATTCCAGAATTAGGGTGTATTGGTTTACTAGTGTTACCATAACAAATGACCACAAACTATGTGACTTATTATAAAAGAATTCTTTTGTCTCATGATTGTGAAACTTAAAAGTCCAAAATCAAGGTGTTTGCATGATTGGTTCCTTCTAAAGTCTCTGAGGGAAGATCCTTCCTTGCCTCTTCCAGCTTCTGGTGGGTCCAGTGTTCCTTGGCTTGTGGCAGCATCACTCCCACCTGTACCTCTGTCTTCACATGACCATGTTTGTCTTTACATGTCATTCTTCCTGTGTGTCTCTGTGTTCAATTTTCTCTCTTCTAAAAAATCAGTCATAACGCCAGTCATATTGGATGAGAGTCAACCCTAGTGAATTCATTGAAATTTGATTGTATCTCAAAAGATCTCATTTGGATACAAGGACTTAGGATTTCAACATAACTTTTTGTAGAATGCAGTTCAACCCATAATAGAAGGATTTATCCTGTAAACAGTGGGAAATGCACAATATATTTACCAAGAGAAGTCTGTAAGTTGATTGGTCATACAACAATCAGGAGATGGCTCTAGGAGAGATATTAGCTTCCAGGAAGAAATGGAAACCCCGAGACCCCTATCACTGCTGAAAGAATTTTATAGAATGGAAGAAATAGGGCTATGGACAGCATCTTGAGGACTTCCATCTAGGAAGTAAGTTGCACATTAAAACATGCCAGGGACAGTTGGTTATACAGTGGTTAACATGGTAGGAAAAGTTCCTGATCTTTGGAGATTAAAGACAAGAGGCAGTAGAACCTAGGAAAGAGTGGCCAACAGGGAGAAGGAAAATAAGGGGAGAGTAGGACCACAGAAACCAAGAGAGGAAAGGTGAAGAGGAAGAGAGTGCTTGATATTGTTAAATGCTGAACAGAGAGCGGAAACAAGAGAAGAACCCATTAGATTTAGAAACAAAGGAATCATGGTTGACCTCAGTGAGGAGGATATTAGAGGAGGTCTTAGGGAACCAGAATACCAGTGGTTGAGAATTATGTATAGACTGTTCTTAGAAGAAGTGAAGATCCTTGGGATTGAGGAAGTATGCTGTTAGATGGGAGATCCCCAAATATCATTGCATGTGCAGTTAAACATTCCAAAGGAAGGAGATGTTGAAGAAAGAGGGAGAGAGAGATAGACAGACATACAGACATACAGGCAGAGATCTGATATCACAGACAGAGATATCACTGATGGATATATTTGTAACAGGAGTTCACTGAGTGGAGGAAGGCAGAAGGAGCTTTAGAGTGGAGGAGATCCATAAGTAATAGGAGGAAATGTGATGAGGATGATTGCAGAGGTGATAACATCTGTAGGTGGAGAAGAGGTGACATCCAGAAAGTTGTTCATATTCTCATGTCACCATTCAAAAGCTGCTTCTTCATGACACCTCAACTGAGAGCTCAAAGGGAAGTACTGTGAGCCTTAGCCTTTCTGTGGCATTTGATTATTCTGTTCCATGACAGTAGAACTAATCACTTTCTACATCAAGTATGACTCTTACTCCCCACTGACCATATGTCAATTATATCTCAATAAAGTTAGAAAAAACATACATAAAATGTCAGTCAGTGCAGTTACCCTTTTGTCTCTATGATTTTGCTATTGCTTTTTGTTTCAAAACCAAAAATTTTCATCCAAAAAACCCCATGTACTTGATGTCAGATTATATGCCAGGAATTGTGTTTCACACTTTTAAGTCCCACAATACCCTCTGAGGTGGGAACACTCTTCTTCACATTTTTCAGGTTAATAAAATGCTGGCATATGAGATGAACTGACTGATCCTGGTCACAGAGTCTGTAAAGGTCAGAGCTGGAAAAGTGACCCTGGCCATCTTCAAAGCTGTGGTCTTCTCATCATGCCACTGGCAATTTAGTTTTTGCCCTGCATTTGTGTCTCTTGCAGTTTTTAGTATATTGCTATTAATAATATTCAAGAATGTTTCTTGAATTAATCTCTGACTTGGTGCTTCTCCCAATATAGCAGCCTTTCTGCCAACAAACATCCAATAAACACCAGCTCTAGGCCAGCCCTGACTAGATATGGACATGGGAATTAGCAGACAGACTATATCTGCTCTTGTGGAGTTTTCTAGTTAAGAATGGCTTATATCTCTTTCCGAGGCTCTATGCCAACAGTCTAAAGCTTGCCCTGGCCTGATCCTGTGTTCTCAAGGTGACAGAGGATCAGCTGAGTGGAAGCCAGCACTGGGATGCAGGAGCTGCACCTGCATTGCCAGAAGCTCTTTTTCATCAGCTGAAAATGCCTCCAGATCCACTTACCCTTATCATTGCCTCCTTCTTATTGTATAACAGGACAGCTTTGTTCCTATGCATCTTCCTCTTTTGCCTCATGTATTTATATATATATATACATATACACATATAATATTATATATTATTTTATATTATATATTATATAATATATATGTATTTATAATTCTCAACCACTGGTATTCTGGTTCCCACCCCTAAGATCTCTAATATCCTTTGTTATATATATATATATATTATATATAATATATATAATATATATTAATATAGTTATATATATAGTTTATATATAATATATATTATATATATGAGATTATATATATTATATATATTATGTGTGTGTGTGTGTGTCTATGTGTGTGTATGTGTATATGTATATATATATTTCAAAAAGCCTTTGGTGGAAAATGTGGTCTCCAACAGCCCTTAGAGGGGAAAAAAAGCAATGCAAACCAAATCAAAAATCTGACTTTCTAACGCAATGATTTCCTTTTAAAAAGTAAAAAATAGAAAAAAGAGTTTGGTATTTTCTAAAACTCAGTATTTTCTCTGATATCAAATTAAATGTGGTGGTCAGCTGACACTTAAGCTTCACCTGGAACGCAGTAGCCAATCATAGCACCTTGGGGCTGATGGCCGTCAGCACTGGAGCGTCACACTCAACTGTGAAACTTGTCACTGGAACTTGTACGACCTCAAGCTGGTAAGCCGAGATTGCTCACCATCTCACTTCTACCAGGCTAATAGCACTTTTCAGTGCAGCTTTAAGTTATCACTTGACATCACTGCAATCTATTTTTAAGGTAAAATGAAAGTCTAATTGGGAAAAAAAAATCATTTTTTTAATGAAATGAAGTTCTCCCAAAACCTGATGTCAGGTTATATTATGCTGACCCCCCCTTCAACCTTAAACATTGGGGCTGTGCCTCCACACTGAAGTGAAAATGTATATGGCTTGTATAATCACTGGGCTCTTTGGAAATAATCTCATTTTATTTTATTTATTTATTTATTTATTTATTTATTCATTCATTTATTTATTTATTTATTGTGCATAGAAGACCTGGAGTGTAGGCTAGAGGTGTGGAGGTGTTGGGGATGGGGTAAGAGGATTCACCAGAGACAGAGTGGGGAGCAGAACAGGTAGATTGACTGAAATACACTGCTGAGGGGAGCAGTGGGCGAGTCAGGAGAGGTCTGCTGCTCCATGTGTGGGTTAGCTCTCTGGACTGGGATCAACTCAGTCCATGGTGGTGATAATGCTGAGACTTAACCCCTAGGTCACCAGGGAGGACCTGCTTTGGAAATAACATACAGGGAATTGTGGAGGCAGTGCAAAAATGATTCTGCTATATACAATCTCTTTTGGTCTTTTTTTAAACTTTAAAATTAAGGCATTAAGTTAAATAATGTTAATCTTTCTTACACTCACCAATTTCTCTATTAATCAAAAGGTGAAGGAAGCTCTTCCCACCTGTGTATCTGTAGGTACTTCAGTGCATGGAATTTTACATACTGTAGGAAATTGGATTCTTTCTCATATGAAACATATTTTCAATAACACAGTCTTCCTGACTCCTTTCTCAGCACTAGTGAGTCCTGTGAGGTTGTCTTTAGCCTGAGAAAATTATACAGATGCCCAAGGACTAGGCGTTTGGTGGAATGATAGCAAGGTCAGATTCTATATAGGATGATGCTATTAGGGTACAGTGAGACCTAGCACCAGTTAAATCCCTTTTTCATATTTTAAGTGGTAGAGACCAAGCTTTCATCAGTAACCATCTAAGAATCTGTGAGTCTAAGGATTCCCAGAACGGGCTGATTTTGTCAAGTTATCTGGAAGCCATCTTGGTCCTTGGCGGGCATCGGTAATGGTACAGAGGGTGAGGAAAAAATTTTTCTGGACATGGTTTAAAAGAAAAAACAAGAAGATAGTCTCAACAAATTCCAAAGAGAAGCAAAAGCACGTATCTCTGAAGTTCTGTTCTCCTATCTAAACTTAAATGATTTCTCTCTTAAAGGACATTCTCAGAGAAACCAAAGAGACCAAGTCAAGTTATTCTGTAGGAGCCACCTGTGGTCGCAGCACACACAAGCAGAGTTTGAAACCTTTCTTATTTTTTAATTAAAAATTTTTTAAATACATATTTTTTATCATAATTTATATCTTTTACATTATTGTGTATTCCCCGTAGGTTACCCACCACTGATTTACCTGTGAACCGTCACCATAGTCCCTTGTGTTCTTTTCTCCCCCGTTTTGAGCCCTTATCCTCCTCCTACCTCACTGAATGTTTCTCTCTTATTTGGTTCCCCTATATTCTTGCTATAAGTGAAACTATTTGATATTTTTCTTTTTGAAAGCCTTCTTAGTTTTACCTTGTGCTTAGCGTAGCATTTACCTGCAAGACAGGAAAAGCTAAAAAGAAGCTGCATTTCTGAAACTTATGAAATAACCTCAAAAGATTTTGATGATGAAATGAGGTTTTATTATATAAATACACATTTAAGCACTGGCTCCAATTAAAATCAAAACAAAAGAACAACAACCAGGAGTTCTGGAAAAGATCCATAGAAACAATTTAAGTTTACTGAGTAAATAGATAGTAGTTTAAAATTCTCTTTGAGATAATTTAGAAAGTGAGTCAAAGAAATTAGAGGTGGAAGAGACTTGTTTTATATAGCCCTGCAGGGTTTGTTTCTCTGGGATTCTTTCCTTCTGGATTAAAAGGTTAAACTGACAATAACACTAATAATAAATTATATTCTCCTAGTGCCTTCTTTTAAGCCCTTTAATGGCCTTGTGAAGAAAAGGCATGTAGTGTTTGTGCTTAATGTGGCTCCTGTTGGACTTATTACGGCCTCCAAGCCACCTCATTCAATGAAGAGACCCAAGAGTATATAGGAGTGTAATCCAGAGAATTTTTAGGAAGTAACTTCTCTTACTCTGGCCTAACAAGAGGCCTGTAGGAAAAATACATTTTTGTGTGGAATAGTAAGTAATAGAAATGCATTTTGAATTTAAAAAAATTACATAGATGAAGGAAATAAATTGTAGGATAATTATATGTAATTTATATATTGTAAAATGATATCACCTCTTTCATTTTAATACCTTATTCTATAGAATTTTTCCCAACATTCCTATGAATGGTTTCCTTGGAGAGCAGGGAACGATGAAGCATGTAATTATGCTGAAGAACTTATCTAAGAGCCTTTCAAACATGGGACCACAGGTTTTTTGCCATCACTTCTATTAACCGAGTGCTTTCAACATGTGGATGCACTATTTCCCAATTGGCCCCTGACCTGTGACATGTCATAGCTTGTGAGGGCACTTTGTAGGGAGCTCAGTACACAGACCTATTTCCAATAGCAAATGAGGCAAATGGATGGTATTAGTGCAACACTCTCTTTCTCTTTCTCTGTCTCTCTCTGTCTCTCTCTGTCTCTCTCTGTCTCTCTCTCTCTCTCTCTCACACACACACACACACACACAGGTTGGAGAAGTAAGTTTCCCATTCAGTGGGATGTCTTTTCATTTTTTTTTTTAAAGATTTGTTTATTTATACATACAAGCTAGGGTACAGGCCAGAGGTGTGGGGCGGCAAGAGGGCCCACCACAGACAGAGTGGGGAGCAGAACAGGAAAATCAGAAATACACTGCTGAGGGGAGCAGTGGGCGAGGCAGGAGAGGTCCGCCGCACCATGTGGGATTCTCCCTGGCTGGGTGTCGAACTTGCATTGCGTGCTGCCGACTGCTCCACAGCCCAGCGCCTAACCGCTGTGCCACCGGGGAGGCCCGATGTCTTTTCATTTTGATGCAAATTTCTTTCACTGTGCAGAAGTTTTTTTTTTTTTTAGCTTACCATAGTCCCATTTGTTTATTTTCACTTTTGCTTCCATTAACGTTGGAGTTGAAAACCCAAACATATTTCTGAGGCTAAAGTCAAGGAGTGTATTGCTTATATTTTCTTCTATGTATTTTATGGTTCAGGCCTTAAATCCAAGATTTTGATCCATTTTGAATTAATTTTTGTGTGTGGTGTCAGATAGTGGCTTAGTCTCATTATTTTTCATCTCGCTGTCCAGATTTCTCAACATCATTTATTAAAGACAATTTCCTTGTTCCATTCTAAGCTCTTGATGCCTTTATTGTAAATTAGTTTTCCATATATGTGCGGTTTTTTATTTTTGGGCTTTCAATCCTGCTCATTGGTCTGTGTGTCTGTTTTTATTCCATTACCAAGCTGTTTTAATTACTGTTTTTTTGTAGTATAATTTGAAGTCAGGGAGTGTAACACCTCCATCCCCAACCCTCACTCCACCCCCAGGAGCGTTTTTTGCTATTAGAATACTTTTGTTGTTCCAAATAATTTTCTTGTTTGGCTAGATCTATTCAAAATTATTTAATTATTTTTTGATGCAATTGTAAATGGGATTTTTTTTCCTGATTTCTCTTTCTGCTAGTTTATTATTTGTGTGTAGAGACAACAGATTATTGTGTGTTAACTTTGTAGCCTGCTACGATACTGTATTCCTTTATTATTTCTAATTGCTCTTTTCAATTTTCTATGTATATATTCATATCATCTGCAAAAAAATGATTGTTTTACGTTTTCCTTTTCTATTTGGCTAGCTTTTGAATTCTTGTATAATTGCTCTTGCTAGAACGTCCAACACTATATTGAATAGTAGTGGTGAGAGTGGACACCCTTGTCTTCTTCCTGACCATAGAGTGAAAGCTTTGAGGTTTTTTTTTTGTCACTGGGTATGATGTTGGTGTAGATTTGCTGTATATGGCCTTTATTATGTTGAGGTATATTCCTTTTATACCCATTTTGTTAAGGGTATTTTTCATAAAAGGATGTTAACTCTTGTCAAATGCTTTTTCTATGTATGCTGAGGTGATCACATGCTTTTTGTCCTTCCTTTTGTCGATGTGGTGTATCACATTTATTGATTCATGTATGTTTATGCAACTATCTTTGCATCACTGGAATAAATCCTACTTGATTATGATGTATGATTTTCTTAATGTATTGCTGAATTTGATTTGTCAAGATTTTGTTGTAAAATTTAGGGAGACACATTGGTTATTACAGAAGTGTCTATTTCTAGCCCATCAAAACAGAAAAATCACAACCTCTGGCAATGACTAAATTCAGGACATCTCAATGTCATTCAGTTCTCAGGACTGAAGTCACTTATACAGCTTCTTTCTGTGCTTCCCTGCATGGGGACTTCCTCCAGGTCTTGGCTAACGCACAGGAATTTGATGTTTAGAAAGTCACTTTCCTGTCCTTATAAACAATTCTACCATAATAACCTGGCTTCTGGCATCAGAGGTTCATTTAAATTTTGCTCAGCTTGGTTTACAATTAAGATTTAATTAGTAAACTCATTACAAAGACAGGAAATCTCTGACTTTCCCCTAATTCTCTTTAGGTCTTAGCAAGAACCCAGCCTATCCCCTTGGTTTTAGACATTTGCAGAAACTTTTCTCTAAACATTGTTATTTATCTTAACTTTTATTCTAGATAAAATATTCTTTGCTTTTGAAAATAGATAGATGTAACCTAGTCACTTAGAATTTAGGGTTTCAGTTTCCCTATTTAGAAACCATGCCCTGTGCATATTCGTAAGCTTTCTAGATGCTGACAGTCTGCTTAGATCCTCCCAACTTTCCTCAGTGTAAATAGAGACTGAGGTTGGAAGTGGGGGGTGGAGCACTGACAGGGATATGGAAAGTAAAGCCAAAGTATAACCTCCGCATGGAGACACCCTCAAATAATTCCTGACACTGGACTCAGAGAGCACAGAAGAAGGGGGGGGGCAGAATTCTGTCTGTGAACCAAGGTGAAATATTCATAGTTAGCTAAGAAAGAACAGCAGGAAAGCATTTGCCAGAGTTAAGAATGAGGGGAAAAATAAATGGGTACTCAGCTGAATACAGCCTCCCATCATCAGAAGTCTAGCACTAAAACAATTTAGCTGGTAACATTTTTATTGGACAAAAGCTAGATAAATTCATCCTGAGGAAATGAGGTCCCGCAGGGAAAATGATGGAAACTTTTGGATCAGAGCTTAAGTGTTATTGATATATTTGACGCAATAAGATTCACATTAAAACGTTTTCTGTGACCACACAATGATAATTCCAGTATATTCTTTCAGAAGAGAAATTATCCTTCCCTTTTAAATTTCTCTTATTTTATTTTAGCTTGCTTCATATGAAAAACTGAAGTCTTTCATGTAATCTTTGGTCCATAAGGCAAGTTTTATATGGTTAGATGAATGACTCATTTTTGAACATTTAGTCTTTTAAAGCTTGCTTATTAGAAGTAACTATAAGTTGTCTCTGATATTAGATATATATTCTTGAAGGAAGGAATTAAAGATTTAAAAATAATCCACTCAACTATTATGATGGAATCTTACTTTCAAGTGGTTTCTCTGATCATAGTATTTTTTTTTGTTCCTAAAAGAAGAAAAATATGGATCAGAAAGGTTAAGTGACTTTCCTGAGGTCACACAGCTAACTTATAGGCAAAGCAGAAATGAGGTTTGTTTGTTTGTTTAAATTATATGCAGTGTTCTGGGAAAACTCAAAGAGAAAAGTTATTAGTAGCTGTAAAAATCAAGACCCATGATGCTTAATGGGTGTTTCTCTTAGGTAGTCTCTGACAGCTTTTATGAGGCTTTGGAATGTGTCAATAGATAGCATTGTGACCCTTTGGGAAGGAGCAAACCAAGCCTTTTCCTCTGGGAAGTCTCATCTAGTTTGCTCCTGGATATTTTCAGTCAGAAGAAGAAATGCAAAGTTTATTTTAAAATGGCCCAGAAGAGTTTGGAGAACACAGGACATAAAATGATACTTGTCAAAGTAAAGAGAGGTGTATGAAGTCATCAGAGCTTCACTGTATCGATTCTAATAATCCAGGTATAAAAATAAAAGCTTCCTCTTCCTGTCTTGTTGGCTCTGGTTTTGGAAGAGTCAGCTGTCACTGTAAGAATATGAGACATACACCAATGTAGCAAGATTTCTGTTCTCCCTTTAAGATGCTGGACAGCCCCAATGGAAAGGGAGTCAGTGAAAAAGAAGGATCTAAAATAACAATTAAAAAGAAAGCAAAAATAATGAAGGCACATAAGGATGGAAAACTCCTGGGAAATTTAACCCTGAGGGGAGGGTAAGTGGTCTCCAGAGGTTACTGTTTTCAATTGAGGTTACATTTAATGGAAATATAACCATTAGAAACTACAACAGATGTCCCTCTGAGCTGCATAAAGAGCAGCAGAAGTAAACAGAAAGAGATCTGAGCCAGGGGGTCCCCTAATTTCTCTGGATAAGGTCTTCTACTCTGGAGAAACGTTTTTCTTTTTTGGAGAGGGGCTTTAGCAGTTATCAGAGGCATATTAACCACATGCAATGCTGAGCATTGACTGAATTCTGCTTGCAAAATTAGAGTTATTAAAAAACTTGGTATAATTGGAGATATTTAAATATGAATTAGACAGTTAATAGATTGTATTAAGGAGCTAATTATAAATTACCCTGAAGTGATTATATTATTGCGGCTAAATAGTTTATCCATTTTCTTCGGCAATGCATCTTGAAGTAGGGTTTAAAAGCAGTGATGTCTGAAAACTTGAAAAAAAGGAGAATATTGTGTGTGTATATGTACATGTACATGTCTATATACTTTCATAAACATACAGGTATGCCTTTGTGTGTATATACATATATTTAATATATACATATATATATACATATATACATATATTTAAGCATAAGATGTTTGAAAGAATAATGGATTCACTTGACTTATAGAGTATTGGTTAACTTGGTAGACTTTTAAAAAAAATTTTATTTATGCATACAAGAGCTGTGGGGTAAGCCAGAGACATGGGGGTGATACACAGATTCACCAGCGACTGAGTGGAGAGCAGAACAGGCAGATTAACTGAAATACACTGCTGAGGGGATCAGTGGGCCAGGCAGGAGAGGTCTACTGCACCCTGTGGGAAGCTCCCTGGCCAGGGATCGAACTTGTGCTGCAGTGGCTGCGATAGCTTCATAGTCTGAGACTTAACACCTTGCGCCACCAGGGAGGATCCTTAGTAGACATTTGACATTACTAATAGATTAAGTAAAAATAAACAAATGCTTAGACAGGGCTTGCTATATGCCAGGCTTTTTTCCAAATTGTATAATATGTGCATACTATAATGTCCTCCCACCACCTTCTGACTAAGCCATAGAGAGGTTTAGCTACCAATATGTAGCCTGAGTAGAAGTAAGCCACCCAAAGTGACACATTGAGTGACACATTGACACACATACTTATAATATTTAGGTTGGGATTCAAATCCCAACAGTCTTATAGCACCGTTTTGTTTTTAACTAATCTGTGATGCTTGCTCTATATCTTTATCGTATCAGTGACTAAAATCTACTAAGTAAATAATATTATTTCCATTGGAATGAATTCTAGAACTTATCTTTATCAGGTTCCAGTATGAGATCAAGAGACAGTTTGTATACCAAGTGGTTAAAGAAATGAAATGAGACACACATAGGTCAGAACATACAGTTCTTTTAGATGTACTATTTTAGCAGCATTAGTTAAGCTAGAAAGTGTCAAGCTATAACCACACTCAGGGAAAACAACAACAAGAAACCAATGATGGAATAGATGTCCAAAGAGAAAAACTAGCATTAAATGTGTTCTGTCAAAACATATATCCCAAATCAAGTTAGTGGACATTGTTTTTGCAATAATCTGTGTGTATGTGTGAATGTATGTGGCTTGGTAGGTGAAAACTGAAATCTAGTGCCCAGGTGAAAGGATTTACCTTATTTAGTTAAGGGCATGACAATTTCAAAAACAGGAACAGATTAGTGCATACAAGTCGTGGCAGTTTATGCAATTGGCAAATTTAAGGTAGGTCCCACCTAAAGTTAGTGACCATTGACTTTAAATTAACAAGAAAATAGTTATCCTATCTGTGTGATTTTCTCTAGATGTGCTCAGAGGGACAATGGTGAGACAGTTGAATTAAAACAGGGTTGTGATTTTATCAAGTGAGCATGAGGATGTGAGAGAAAGCCAAAGAGGTTGAGATGTATGTAAGGGAGTGGTTTGAATAAGATGAGTGTCCCTGGTATTAACATGGATTAAGGAGAGAAGTAAGAGCATGAAGGGGATAAGGAAAATAAATAGGTGGTAGGATGAATATGGAAATAAAGAAGTTCCCAGTGCAGTTCAAAGATTCTTGGAATTGAGGGAACAGAAGGAGAGGACTGGAAAAGAAAGAATGGTAGTTGAAGAATAGCATGTTTGAAATGAAAGTAATTGTGAAGGGATTTCAGACATTGGCTATGATATGCTCATGAGTGTGTGTCTGGTTAAAGTGAGGACTGGTGGACTGATGTAGAGGAGGTCAAGGAACTGAGAGTGGAAAGATCATAATTGTGGGTATGACATCATTAAGAATTATAATAGGACTTTGTTGGAGAGAGTAGTGCTCAACTAAGCATTGAAATATTTGAGGAATTAGGAGGGTGCAGGGTTGATTGTTTGACTGCAACAAAGAGGACGAATGGTAGATTGATGAATATAGAATTCAAAACTAAGATTTTTAGGCAGGAGAGGAGAATAGCCTAGAAGCAATGTTGAAGAGTGAAGAGAGAAGACCAAACCTGATGTCCAGGTCCAGTGGTATAGATGAGCAGGTAAAATTTCAGCAGATCAGAGGAGACTCAGGTTTCTATCAGAGCAAGTGTGCAAAGGAAAGTTCTGAGAAGAGCTTAGGAATATAGAGAAATTTGCAGATGGTTATATGTAAGTATCAGAAGACACAGTGAAAACGTTTCAAAAGTGGGGGTGAGGGACTTAATAGATAGGACTAGAGAAGGCTAGTGTAAGCTTAGTGGGAATTTGAGTCTGGGAATAAGGGATGGCATGGGAGTTCTGAGTTTCTGACATGACCTGGGGTCAAGGATGTGGTAAGATTGGTTTTGATGGTCATGAATCTAATGAATCAGATAGTGGGTGTGGAGGGAAAGGGGAGTAAAGGGAGAATTTCTGAGAACATGGAAGGTTATTCAGGACTTGGAGTTCTAAAGACAGCTAGTGCAGGAGCATGTTGACTTCTGCCAACAGTGGCCTGATGGGAATTATTTTACTTTCAGCTTCTGGGAAAAATGTTTGTTCTTTCATCCAATATGCATCCATGGGCCAGCCATAGGTAGGGCACTTCTTCCACCAACTCTGAGCCTGCATCAGTTTCCAAGGTACAGCTGGGAGCTTGCTGCCCTAAGGTGAGGAAGGTGAGCTCTTCCCTGTTCAGTTCCTATAGGCTCAAATGGCCCAGAGCAGACGCCCACCTTTTCCCTACGAATATTCTACAAGTGACATTTAACTCAATTCCAGTCTGTGAAAAGAATTTTATCTATCCAGTTTGGGAAGCAGCATTTTTGGTCCTATTAAGCTCTAGAGATGATTATCTGTTGTGGATACTGGCACATGGGGAAATCACCTCCCTCTCTTGCCCCTTCAATAGTGTAATCCCTAAAACTTAGTCCTATAGGACCAACTTCCCAAAAACTGAGGGTCATTCTTTGTTCAAGGATCTCTAAGTGGCTCAATCAATAGAAGTTTTTAAATTTCATTTGCAGGAGGTAACAATTATCCATTCTTATTATTCAAAGGAAAAATGTAGAAAGAGCAATGAGAGCCACAGCAACCATCAACAAATGATAATAAGAAATAGTAAGCTCATTTGTTTAATAATATGAGGAATGGCTTGAATTATATCAAGTGACATCTTCAAAAGCAGCCCAACCATTTCTAAGAGACTTTTTAAACTATTGAAAAGAGTCATCAAATTCCCATTGAAATTTTTGGGATTCAAGACCCAAGTTAGAGAATGTGTGCAGTATAATTACCAGAAAATAGACCTTAACAGTCTCTAGTTGTCCTTAAATCATGAGGGAACTAGAAATCCTACAAAGATGGAGAAATGGAGGTGGAAGGAAAAGGACTATTATAGGGAAATTCAGTCATTAAGGATAGACTTGTGATCAGAGGTGGCTGAGATTAGAGCCTCAGAGGAGAACAGGTAATAAAAGGGCAAAAGGCAAACTGCAAATTGCATCCACTTTAAAATCTATTTGCCAATGAGCCACTCTTCATGTTAGACCTGAGAACCAACAAAGGAATCAAGAGAAAATAATTACAGTCTGCTGCTCAATCTCTCTCAGGTCATCACCAAAATCAATAATTTGTGCTTCCTTGCAACCCTCCAGGAATTTGAATATTTAAAAAGTATGGTTAGAGTCCTGAGATTATCCTTACAAAGTGTAGGTGTCTTCAGAAAAGGACCATCAGGGAAGCCAGTGGTGTGAGTCATGGCACCATAACAGAATATTCCATTTGGAGACAGCTTGGAATAACATTTACTTTTATTTACTTTTAGTTTTTTAAAGATTTATTTATTTATGCATACAAGCTGGGGCGCAGGCCAGAGGTGTGGGGCGGTGAGAGGGTTTGCCAGAGACAGAGTGGGAAGCGGAACAGGCAGATCAACCGAAATACACTGCTGAGGGCAACAGTGGCGAGGCAGGAAACTCATGACGTAGTGTAGCTGCTGACAGCTCCATATCGCTGTGTTTAACCTGTTGCGCCACCAGGGAGGCCCTAACATTTACTTTTAACACACAATCACTTACTTGAAAAGTGTGAAAAATTAAGTTTCATAGTACAAGAACACAAGATAAATCTTTACACAATGACTTGGCTATGAGGACTTGAAGTGATTCTCCACTTTGAGGACATAATCCCAACAGAAAGGAATATTGGAATCTAAGCAGAAGAAAGGTATGAAGTTTTTAATCTTTATAGAAACAAGGCAGAAATTTAAAAAAAGTAAAAAAAAAAGATGAATCTAAGACATTATGAAGTTTCTCAGAAGAATACTCATCAATCTGTTTTTTTGTTTGTTTGTTTTGTTTTTTTAAAGTAGCTTGCTTTGCTTATGGGGAAGATGAAGTGGGAGCAAGGCAGTCTAGTATCCAGAACATGGCAATATTCAGTGTTCGAACATTTCAGAGAATACATCATTACAGCTGATATACTTTGTCAGTTTGTCAGCAACTTTGAAGCTACTGAATTCTTCAGGAGTCTTAAGATTTCCGTCATGGACTAGTTGAAAAAAAATGTTTTTCAGTTAAAGGACATTTGGCCTCTTCAATTCAGTATTTGTTTTTTTGTTTTTTTAGCACTCACCAGTGACTCACGTGTGTTTAACCTTAAGTGAAACTCTTCATTTTTCAAATTGCATATACTTGTGTCATAGAAAACTCTGGAAAGAACTTCCCCACAGCTCGAGTCCACACACGTTTAGACTTGGCCCATGAGAGCTTTCTTTGTTTTATACCTTGGCCTATTTGCTTTACATCTGCTTTCGGAAACAGAAAGGGAATGCTTTCAGAAACTGCCTCCCACCCCAGTTGTTAACACTGCCAATATTTAAAATGAAATTCCTTGATGAAATGTAACTCTCTCCACACTGATTATTAATAACTATATAATTCTATAGCTTTTGTATTATTCTGTTAAGATTGAGTAGAATCGAGACAAGGAGAAAGAAATCCCCATCTAAAATACTGGAGTGGTGGGGGAGGGACCTACATTTCTTAAGAATGGTAAATTAATGGAATTCATGTTTTAGGGGGCTTTTCCCCTTTACCCCCTCTACCCTCAGGATGTGGGATTGATGCTCAGAAAAACAGCTCCACGCTTGGAGTTTCACGGCAAACAATGACTGCCCAGCAGTCTCCTGATTACTTTTGTCTTCCTAAATCTAATCCCGCGATAAACCTTGTTTCCTACACTCGCCGGCCCCTCTTTCACTGGTCCCAAATCCATCAGACACATTGTGGTTGGCTCATCATGAACAAACAGAGCTGACAGTTTCCTTCCTCAAAGTAAACAGAACGGGTACTTAGACACAGTTCAAAGGGTTTATAACCCCAATGTGGCTATACTTTTAGGTGGGCAGGTAGGGCAGCTCTAACTTTTATTTAACTGCTTTATCCCTGCTGACATGCCCAATTTTTATTAGCAGAAAAATACTGTATAGTTACTCACCCAGTGGGTGATTTTCATAGCCTCCATTTCCATTTTTTCCTGTTCAGTAAAATAACCCTTCACCCCTCATCTTTGTTTAATTTTGCTGCCTTTATGAACGTGGCATAACACGGTTCAAGGAATGAGTGACCCTCTTTTATGCTATTTCAGAGTTAGAAAATTCTCTAGCCCTGGGTAAATTTCTAGGACTCTGGTTAGTGTGGTATTTTCTTTGGCCACCCCCCTACTCATTCTCATGGTTAACATTATCCTGGTTCACCGGAGGAAAGATCAAGGAATGCCGGGGCTCCCCTGGCAGATGGAACACCGAGGGCGTGTGATGTCATGCCAAGTGCTTGGAAAGGACACACTCTGGGAAAACAATGTCTCGCCATTAAGCCGGAGACCACAATGCCAAGTGAGGACGAGTTCTCATGCTCTCCACAAGACAAACCATTCACATTTCCTATTGTTTCTTCAGGCACTTGCTTCCTTCTGTTTATTCCAGCTTTAATAAACCAATGAGTCATGTCACTTACTTCTCAGTCCAAGTGACTTCCCTCCGGAGGGTCATTCCAGAACGAACCCCTTTGCAGATTTGAGGCTTTGCTGGGACAGGAGTTATTGGGTTTTGTTCTGTAGATTGGGCTTCGTTTAATACTTTTGGATTGGAATGTCTGTGAAGGAAAGGCCTTCAAGTGTCCTTTTAGCTCCTTTGATAGCCACTACTCAGAACTACTGAACCAAATCCCCCTCATTGCTCCTGGTCCCCAAGCAACATGTTTGGGGCATCATTATCTGATCATTAGTTTACACTGCTGGGAGGATTTTCCTAACACAACATCCATTATTAAAAATGGCCCTTAAGCATCCTCAAGGTAAGTGCTGTAAATAGTCAGGAGGGTGGGAGCTTCTTAAGGAAGCTGTCCCAGAGATCCTGCCTCTGGGGATTCTGAATGTCCTTGCTCCCCTAGTGCCCCCAGTCAGCAGAGGCAGTGGGTCTGAGCAAAGAGCCCTGCTGAAAGAGAGACTACGGAGCTCCTAGGGAGAGTGTTGTTGGTGTCACACAAAGGCGAGCTGGCCCATGCTAACCGACCTGGAGAGGACCTCTAGCTGACCTAGTATCTGTCTCCTCACTGGTTGTTTCAGGGTGATTGTTTAGGAAGCAGTAGTTAGGAGGGGATGAGAAAATTACATGTAATATATATAAATAAGATTCATGATACTTTTGAAAAAGCATTGTTTGTTTTTAAAGGTACAAAGGATTTATCCAGAGTAATGGAAGTTGTTAATGATCTTGTTTCTTGATTGGCTTGAGCTTTAAGATAGAGTTCAGAAAAGGCAAAAGCAACTACTGTATTTTTTCCTAGTATTTTTTTTATTGTTTTTATATCTTTCATGTTATTGTGTATTCCCCTTAGGTTACCCACCACTGATTCACCTGTGACCCATCACCATAATCCCTTGTGGTCTTTTCTACCACATTTTGAGCCCTTATCCTCCCCCTCCCTCACTGAGTGTTTCTCTCTTGTTTGGTTCTCCTATATTCCTGTTATAAGTGAGACCATTTGATATTTTTCTCTTTCTTTCTGGCTATTGCAGCACTGTTTACAATAGCTAAGATATGGAAATAACCCAGATGCCAAAAAATAGATGATTGGATCAAGAAGATGTGGTACATAGACACAATTGAATACTATTCAGCATTCAAAAATGATAAACACATGCAATTCACAGCAACATGGATACAACTAGAAGGGATCATGCTCAGTGAAAAGCAACTAGTTTTGATTTAGGTCCTTGCATTTCAATATTTCCCCTCCTTCCTTTTTCCAACTTTGTATCTTACCTCATCCCATTCTACCAATATTAAAAACTTATTTGGACTTTGAGGTTCTGTAAAGATTCCTTTAGTCTATCATTGGGAAATCTGGGTTGTAGACCTGCTTCTGGCATTAACTTTGGGAAAACATTTTAATTTCTCTCTGTATTGTGTAATATCCTCCACCCCCTTTGTGAAGCAGGAAAAAGATCTGCTGGGGAATCTTACAGAGCTGTGGAGAAAGGGAGGTGTGCCATTCACAGGGCCATGAGGAATGAGTGAATATTAATCTCAGGAAGGGAGTAGAAACAAGAAAAGTGAGAAAAAGAGCCAATTCTGAGCAGAGGGCACCTGTTGTAAAGGAAGGCACACAACAGAAAGAAGTTCTGAGGGTTCTAGGAAATAAAGGAAGAACTTGGTGCCTGGGACTTGGGTGGGGGTGGGGTCCAGGCAAGACTGAAACACACAAAGGAGAGAGAAACCAGATCAGAAATGGCTTGCACAAGTATTTAAAGAACTTTGATATTAACCCACAAGCAAGGAGGCAATAAGTTGTCTTAAGCAGGGAATTGACTAAATGGCAACATCACACAACCCTATCCTCAACTCACCAACATCAGAGGAGACGACCAAAGCATAGAACTAATACAGTTCTTAAAATTGTATCACCTTCAGCAGCAGCAGCATCAACCTCACCATCATAGTCATCAACCATCATCATCATAGTCACCAACATAGTCATCAAGATCACCATCATACTTTTATTAAAAATGGGAACACTAGCAAAAAACAAAGGATATCTCAAAATAATGGAAATTATTTCAATTTAATTAATTTATGATGAAAAACTAATTGTTGTTACTATTATTATTTTGAACCTGTGAAAATTTTTTTCACAACCTGGAGTTCATCTATATGCTGGGTTTAAAAATCACTGGTCAAAGTAAGCAATTGTTTGGATGGCGAAAGAACCTACTAGGCCCATACATAATGACTTTATGGGAGAGGAGAAATTAATCTGGATTTGGGGACAGTCAGGAAAGAAGGGGCAAATGATGACTATGAATATCCCTGAGAGTGCTTGTAGCACAGCAGACACTCAAATGTCAGTTGAGATATAAAATTTGTTTTTTTTTTTTTTACAAACTTGAGACTTTTGTAACAACAATAGCTAGTGTTTACAATTTCACATCACTGTTTAATGATTGTTATTTGAGAGGTAGCCATTTTATTATTGCCAAATTAGAAAATTTCAAATTACACATATATTGTATTATGTTTCTATTGGACATGGCCTGAACAGAAAATGTTTCTTTCTTAGATTTAGGATTGCCTGCTAGGGTATGTTTATGTGAAAACTAAGAGAGCTACCCCACTAGTCACACCAGCACTTTCAAATACTTTGAAGCAATGGGAGAGAGCCAACCTTGTCTTAACACATTTTGTCAATGAAATTAGATAAAATGATTGTGTTAATTATGTACAGTATCTCTCTTGCCAGCATTTGTCAAAACAACAGAGGAAAATAAATAACAAGTCCACAATGTCAAAAGTGAAATGGAAGAATTACAAGATCATCAATATTTGATTAGGGTTGTAACTGGAAATGTTGGAGAAAGTGACAAATGAACTCCTTTTAATGTGGGAGAGTTAGTTGATACTGTATTCTAATTAATTCTCTCTGTCCCAGATACTGGCTAGAAATTAATACATTTCTTTTGTGACCTTTATATTTGATACATAACAAATTACTTTGTCAATTAAAAAAACAAAGTTGGCATATGCATTAGTTCCCATATCTAATTTATTATAGTGTTAGCAGTAAATAATTCATCCATTTAACTATTTATTCACTAAGAAAGTTCAAGAAACTCCATATACAATCTTTTTTCTATCATATCCATATTCAGAAATGCTATGGAAGAGTTAGCCCATTATCTGTGTAATTTTAGGTCTTAAGCACAAAATTCTTCTGAAAGACCACACCTGGGCAAAGAATAAGCACACAGGTCCCCACTTTGATTTGAATATGCAGACAAAGCTTGGGTAGGAGAAAGAAGATTAGAAAGCAACTTTTTGGTTAAGCCCTGAAATCTGAAGGACTTCTAAGTATACTTCCTTAGTAAACTTATACTAAAGTAACATATTTTATGGCCTATTCGTGTAAATTTTTCTAAGGGTGTGTAACAGGAGTCTCGTGGTTACCACCGCTGACCTTCTGAGTAGCACTAGTAACCCACTTTTTAACTTTGCTGAGTCAAGACAGTTTATGACAGGGCCCAAGTA
>PVIJ01009043.1:0-69526 GCA_004024925.1 Scalopus aquaticus | reverse complement strand
CTTTTGAGCTCTTCTGCCCATTTTTTGACTGGGTTATTGGCTTTGTTTTTGTTGAGTTGTGTGAGTTCCTTGTAAATTTTTGTTATCAGTCCCTTATCAGATGTATTGTGTGCAAAAATCTTTTCCCAGTTGGTAGGGTGTCTGTTAGTTTTGGTTAATGTCTCTTTTGCTGTACAGAAGCTTTTTATTTTGATGTAATACCATCTGTTTATCTTGTCTTTCACTTCCTTCGCTTTGAGGGATGTGTCTTTCAAGATTTTGCTGAGATGTATGTCGTGTAGAGTTTTGCCTATATTTTCTTCTATACATTTTATGGTTTCAGGTCTTACATCCAGGTCTTTTATCCATTTTGAGTTGACTTTTGTGCAGGGTGTGAGGTATTAGTCTAGCTTCATTTTTTTTGCATGTGGCTGTCCAGTTTTCCCAGCACCATTTATTGAATAGACTGTCCTTGTTCCACTGCATTTTCTTTGCTCCTTTGTCAAAGATTAGTTGTTCATAGATATGGTGCTTTAATTCTGGATTTTCTATTCGATTCCATTGTTCTTTCTGTCTGTTTTTGTTCCAGTACCATGCTGTTTTAATTATTATGGCTTTGTAGTATAGTTTGAAATCAGGGAGTGAAATTCCTCCGTTTTCTTTCCTTTTAGCTTTAGTAGGGCTTTAGCTATGCGAGGTTTTTTTGTGGTTCCATATGAATTTCATCAGTAGTCGATCTATTTCTTTGAAGAATGTCATGGAGATTTTTATTGGAATAGCATTGAATCTGTAAATTGCTTTTGGTAGGATTGCCATTTTGATAATGTTAATCCTTCCAATCTATGAGCAGGGGATGCCTTTCCATCTTCTTGTGTCTTCTTCTGTTTCTTTCAACAAAGTTTTGTAGTTGTCTTTGTATAAGTCCTTTATGTCTTTTGTTAGATTTATTCCCAGATATTTGAATTTTTTGGTTTCGATTTTGAAGGGGATAGATTTCTTAATTTCTTCTTCTTCAGATTGGGTGTTTGCATATAGGAAGGCTACTGATTTTTGTGCATTGATTTTGCATCCTGCTACTGTACTGAACTGGTCTATTATTTTGAGTAGTTTTTCTATGGAGTTTTTAGGGTTTTGTATATATATTATCATATCGTCTGCAAATAGAGACAGTTTAATTTCTTCTTTTCCTATTAAATCCCTTGAATGTCTTTCTCTTGTCTAATTTCTCTGGCTAGGACTTCCAGTATTATATTGAAAAGTAATGGTGAGAGTGGGCATCCTTGCCTTGTTCCTGATCTTAGGGGAAAGGCCTTCAGCTTCTCACCATTGAGGATAATACTGGCCGTGGGTTTGTCGTATATGGCTTTTATTATGTTGAGGTATGTTCCTTCTATCCCAAGGATTTCAAGGGCTTTTATCATAAATGGGTGTTGCACTTTGTCAAATGCTTTCTCAGCGTCTATTGATATGGTCTTATGGTCTTTATTTTTCTTCTTGTTGATGTGTTGGATTACATTGATTAATTTTCGGATGTTGAACCATCCTTGTGTCCCTGGAATAAATCCCACTTGGTTGTGGTGTATTGTCTTATGGATGCATTGTTGGATCCTATTGGCCAAGATTTTGTTGAATATTTTTGCATCAGTATTCATTAGGGAGATTGGTCTGTCGTTTTCTTTTTTTGTATTGTCTTTGTCTAGTTTTGGTATTAGAGTAATATTTGCTTCATAGAATGTGTTTGGTAGTACTCCTTCCTTCTCGATTTTTTGAAAGAGTTTGTGTAATATAGGGACTATTTCGTTTTTGAAAGTTTGGTAGAATTCATTTGTGAAACCATCTGGTCCTGGGCTTTTGGTTTTAGGGAGGTTTTTAATTACTGTTTCAATTTCATTACTTGTGATTAGTCTGTTTAGGTGTTCTATATCTTCTTTGTCTAGTTTTGGGTGATTGTATAGTTTTAGGAATTTGTCCCTATCCTCTAGGTTTTTATACTTGTTTCCGTATAGTTGTCAGATAGTTCTCGACGCTTTTCCTCATTCTTTTTCCTTTGTTTTTCTCTGTCCTTTTCTGCCTGGATTCTGTTAGTATCTTTATCTTCCAGAATGCTTATTCTTCCCTGCATATCTTTTAATTTATTTTTCTGGCTTTCCCTGGATTTCTTTAGCTCCTCTACTAATGTTTTTAAATCTTCCATTTCCTTCAATTTTTCTTTATGGATTCGTTCTCGTTCTTCAGTTCTTTTAAATCTTCCAGTTCCTTCAATTTCTTCTTTATGGATTCATTCTCGTTCCTCAGTTCTTTGTTCTTTTCATTTAATTCTATCAATATTTTTGTGATGGCTATTTTGAAGTCTTTATCTGTTAGGTGGATATAATCTTCTATGTCCATATTAATGGGTTCTGGAGAGGGATTTTCTTTTTGTGGTGTATTATTTTGAGGGTCATCTGTGACTTTTTTCTTTCCCGTTGTTGGTTTTCTGCTTTGCTCTGTTTGTAGTTTTCCACTGGTGCTGGTGGTCATGACTCCTGGTTTTACTTGCTCAAGAGTGTTTGTGGTTCCCTAGTGTCTGAGTTGCCTTGGCTGTGGCTGGGTATCTTCTGGATTTTCTTTGTTGATTTTTTGTGTTTCTTGTGGCTTATTCTTCCCTGCATATCTTTTGATTCACTTTTCTGGCTTTCCCTGGATTTCTTTAGCTGCTCTACTAATGTTTTTAAATCTTCCATTTCCTTCAATTTCTTCTTTATGGATTCATTCTCATTCTTCAGTTCTTTTAAATCTTCCAGTTCCTTCAATTTCTTCTTTATGGATTCATTCTCATTCCTCCGTTCTTTGTTCTTTTCATTTCATTCATTTAATTCTATCAATTTTTTTGTGATGGCTATTTTGAAGTCTTTATCTGTTAGGTGGATGTAATCTTATATGTCCATATTAATGGGTTCTGGAGAGGGATTTTCTTTTTGTGGTGTATTGTTTTGAGAGTCATTTGTGACTTTTTTCTTTCCCGTTGTTGGTTTTCTGCTTTGCTCTGTTCGTAGCTTTCCGCTGGTGCTGGTGGGCATGATTCCTGGTTTTACTTGCTCGGGAGTGTTTGTGATTCCCTAGTGTCTGAGTTGTCTTGGCTGTGGCTGGGTATCTTCTGGATTTTCTTATTTTTCTTTGTTGAAGTTTTGTGTTTCTCGTGGCATGTCTCCAGTGTGTTTCCGGTTCCGAGCTGAATTAAGGAAGATGAAGGGGTGGTTTGTAGTAAAAAAGAAAGAAAAAAGAGAGAAAGAAGAAAAAAAAAAACAGGGAGAGGAAAGAAAAGGAGAATGAAGATGAAGAAAAGTAGGAATGAAGGACCAAGAGAAAAAGGTAGGTTAAAAGTAAAAAAAAATAAAAAAATAAAAAAATGGATAATAATAATAAAGTAGTAAAAAATAAAAATAATAATAATAAAAAAATAAAGTATTGGGGAGATGTGAATTTGGAGTTCTGTAGTCCTTTTGCTCTTAGGTTCTGGGGTTTCTGGTTGGGTCCCCTGCTGGGGTTCAGCCCCTCCTTTCCAGTGACAGATATTGTTGTCTTGCTGTTGCTGCTGTCATTAGTCCTTGCTGGGAGTCTTTCTATTCTTTCTCCTCTCCCCTCCCTTTTTTTCCCTTTCCTCCAATGTTTGCCTGGGGCTATTCCTGCCCCTGGGGTTATGTCTGGTGGGGAGGGGTTGGTCGCTCCTGGTCTTAGTTTCTTTTCTGCTGCTTGGGGCCGCTACCCCATGAAGGGGTGCAGGGGTTGAGGCTGTGGGTTGCTGTTGATCAGCGTTTCACCTCCTCTAGTTTCTAGGGTGCCAGTGTGCAGCCACCTAGAAGTTGGGGGTGTGGCAAGTACTGGGCCGTGTTCACCACCTGCTGAGGTCTTTTTTTGTTTGTTTGTTTGCTTGATTTTGCTGCCCTCGTGGTATCAAGATGCTGACACTTTGCAGGGGAGGGTGTGGTCAGAGATAGTTTCAGCAGGAGATAGTTTCAGCAACAGGTATGGGAGGGGTTTTGGGGATTGTCAGTCAATAGTCCTTAAATGCCACCCCTCCCATCAGCTTGGGATCAATTTGCATTCTAAAGCCCAGAGGTCTCTGCGGGAGGTTTTCCGGCCTAACCAGTTTTTCTGGCTAATTTATCACTTAGCAACCAGTGGGGGATGTTTCTTGCTTGGACTTTCTCCCCTTTAAGATGTTACCTAGCCCCAGGTGGGGAATGGGATGCAGTGACCCTCCAGCTTTCCTGCTCCTCAGGGCTGCCACTCAGGGAAGAGAGGGGGGTCATGGGGTGGGGGAATGGGGGTCGCGCTCCCTGTCGGCTGGCCGGAGCCCTCCAACCTCACCGCAGTTTCTAACCTTGTATTCAGTGGCTCTCTGGGGAAGCTGGTTCACCCACCTCTCCTTTCTGCTGCTCCTTTGAGTGGAGTCCGATGTCTTTTCTCTTCTCTTTACTCCGAATCTTCGGTTTATTTTTAAGTCTAAAGCACCCCCCGGAGTTGATTGTATTGCGTAGGGTATCTGGTTCTCTTCGAGTCAGCTCTTAAAGTTAGGGATATTTTTCTCCATAAATCGATTTTTTGTGGGAGACCCTGATTGATCCTAGCGTCTGTTTGCCACCATGTTTTGGGGGCATGTCCTATCAGGATAATTTAATTTTAGATTTCTTTTCTCACTTATACAATAATTTTTTTTTTAATTATATTTTTTAATTATATGTATATGTCCTTGTATGTATGTGTGTGTATATGTGTGTGTGTGTGTGTGTGTATGTATGTGTTTAAATTTTAAGAGTTGTAGAAGTCCCAGACAATGTGAATTTTCAAACTTAGTCTGTGATAAATCAGGGTCCTGATTTGGCAGGAATAGAATATTAATACTTGGAATCTAGACCTGTCAGTTTATGCACCCAATCAAATATCTTTTTTTTCCAACCAAGTTCTGGTGTTGATTATTTTTTTTTTAAATTGCAGTAACACTGCATTTTAGTATTATATAAATAAGAGAGAGCACTTTTCCAATTGAAGACCAATTCTCTCACCTTTGCTGGAAGGTGACCAAGAGACCGTGCCTTTGAAGATTACTCCTGTCCCTCCAGATTCTACTTGTACTTTCCCACTTTGTCACCAGGGACAAGGATCACTCAGAAACAAAAAAGGTTTTGGCCAACTTTTCCTAATTAAAGTTTAGTGCTTTTCCGGGCCTCCCTGGTGGCACAGCGGTTAAGCGCTGCACTGTGGAGCTGTCTGCAATGGCAAAGCAAGTTCGACAACCAGCTGGGGAGATTCCCACATGGCGCAGCAGACCTCTCCTGCCTCGCCCGCTGCTCCCCTCAGCAGTGTATTTCCCTCGATCTGCCTGTTCTGCTTCCCGCTCTGTCTCTGGTAAATCCTCTTACTGCCCCATGCCTCTGGCCTGTACCCCAGCGTGGATGCATAAATAAATAAAATCTTAAAAAAAAAAAAGAAGAAAATCCTCTTAAAAAAAAAAGCTTAGTGCTTTTTCCCTCACTTAAAGATGATACTAATTGTAAATATCTTTTGCATTATTTGTGTCTTGTTTTATTTCTAGTGGTATTTATCTGGGTTGTGACTTTAAATTTTTTTGACTTAGATTTGCCAAAGTTTGGTCTGTTTTATTGTCTCCTACTACACTTCCATCCACATCACAAATCACTCCAGAGATCTTGCTCTTGGTTTATTACATGTTTGCTTTCTAATTTATTAATTAACCTCCCATCTTTATTTAGCTAATGGGTGTAATTACTTTCTCTGTCTTTGACATTGTGCTGAGGATTTTACCTTTGTCACATTAATTCATTTATTTTCAGTGAGTTTATTTTGCTCTGTGTTTTTGAATTCCAGAGTTTAATACTTTATTTAAATGAGGTTTCTCATAAAATGTTATTCTTTAATAAAATTACATTGTCTATGTTAAGAGTAAATCACTGATAAAATATAGTTGTATGAACTTTAAATAGAAAATGCTGTTCAGTACAGTATTTAAAAACATACATCTTGGGGCACCTTAGAGCTAGCAAGAAGTAGAACTGGTAGTTTAACAGTGAAAATTATTTTTTAAACCACAGAATTCTTTTAAAAAATTCAAACATAATTTTGTTCTCAAAGTTTTGAGAATTTATCATTTGATTGAAGTTAGGTAAATATCTGAGATCTGACAACTAAGTTCTATGTTTTTTCTTCACCACTTTCATCTCAAAGGCAATTTATTCAGAACTGGAAGCTTCTTGAGACATAGTACTCTCTTTCACTCTATTTTATTTTACAAATATGGAAACTGGAAACCAAAACTTTCCTACATGTTAAGTGTTAATTACTATATATCCTTGCTTACTCCGAATCTGACATTCCCTAGCCTCAGTAGATTTCTAGTATATTCTCTTGTGTATCAAAATATTTTAAGAGCTTCAGATTAGCTTGGTTACCGGTCTTAAGGACAGTAGAGAAATTATTGTGGCAAATATTTCTTTAAGTCACTCAAAATTTTGCTAATTTATCAAAGAGATAGCATTGATTTCCTATTTAGGACACAGAATATCCCTTTCATGTTATCATCACAGAGTATACTTTAACGTCAAAACAGTATCTTGCCCTCATGAAAAATTAGTGACCTGAACTCCCACACACTTTCCAATAAGAAGAACACTAGGCAATCATCACCATCGTCATGGTTACTGTCACTATGATAACTGATATAGTAGGTACATGTATAAGTCAGAATCCTATGCGGTCCAGTCGCAGTACAGAATCACAATCAAGGAAGCAGTTAATCCATAATCCACAATAACACAAACCTCAACACGTCTCAGATGTCCCACACTTTTCTTAAGGTATCCAATACTCCAGTTACTCTGTTGTCTCTAACCTACTGACCTGTATGAAACTTTTGTCTGTTTATTTCTCTTCTACTTTGCATTACATCTATTACTCTCCCAATCCACTGTCTCCACCATTATTCTGGATCTGTATCTCAAAAGCCTGGGAATGGAGTCAGTAAGACAGGACTCTTTCTGGGTAAAAGAAGGAAGAAAAGAGAGGAAAAAGAAAGCAAAATAAAGAAAGAAAAAGACAAATTCACTTTTCTTGTAAAGTATTGGGTGGGAGGAAGTATGGGAAATCTCATCCAAAAATACATTTTGTTCTTGTCACTTAAGCGGTTATATATGCATTAGCTCACTCAATTCTCACAGTAACTGTATGAGGTAAATAATGTTATTATAATTTCTATTTTGTTGTCAGGGTAACTGAAGTAATGTCCTCGGGTCACCTAGCTGGTGAATGACAGAACAGGGCCCCTGCCTCTAAGCAACTTGCTATACTAATGTATCAAGTTCCCAGAGTTTTATAAAACTCAATAATGGTTACTTTTCAATTAGAATATATTTTTCACCCTATGACCCATTTTTTCCTCTCCAAATCTAAGCCCTTAGAAGCAAATCTCTGCTTAAAAATGAATCTTTATCAGATTCTATTTGTCCATTAACTATTCCTTGACTTCTTAGTTTTAGAACCTGACTTTTTTTAAAAAAAACTAGTTATTTCAAAAAATTTAAAGACATTTTTACAAAATGGTATAACTCATTTCTTATTCAACCATTAGGATGCTTTTTATTGACCCATTAGATAGAATGGGTTTCTTTTAGCAGGTAAGACTAATGTAGAGCGATCTGGGTGTGTTTTCAACCACATGAGAACATACACATTGGCCTCCATAATACCTGGATTGAGACTGGAGTCTTGAGAAATAAAGGCAAGACTTGGGAAGGAAGCAAAAGGATGTTATTTTGGAGTGGAAATGGATAAGGAAAGTTGCAGTTTTTTTAAAGGGAGGAAATTACAACAATAATCTCTGGTGTGAGGGAGGAAGAAAAAATTATTTGAACATTTCAACATTGAACACCAGCACAGGCTACTTTAGGGGTAGGCATCATTAAATTGATTGTGTAATATGTGTTACACATTGTCATTAAGCACACGATCTTTTCTTTGGCTTGTGAATTAGGAAAGTCCTGTGTGGAAATAGAGAGAAGAGGGGAGGGAAATAAATAGGTGCTTGCTTCAATCTGGGTGTCCCAGAACCCAGCTAGTCATTGTGAACTCTGCTTTGGGAAATGGGGACATTAACAAACACTGACACTACCAATCATTTACCCAACTTTGTACCAAAAATGAAAAAGAAACACTCCTTGAATGTGGGCAGACAAATCGGAAAATCATTTTTGAAAGGGTACATTCTTAGATATCTTTATAGCTAGGAGGGTTGAGGACCTTTTTTAGTTTCTATTCCTGCAAGCCAGAGGCTTCCTCCTCGGAGTGTAATGAGGATGCTTTATGCTTTGTACACTCATTCCTGATCAGTCAGTACCTTTCTACTTTTGTAGTCCAGAAGCATGGAGACCACATCTGCTTGGGGGTTTAATATGTCTGAAATAGTGTGCACGGTGTTCTTGATCATTCACTAGTTTTTCATAGCTGACCTTTGAGAAAAGAGGTAAATAAAAAAAAAAGGAACTATATCTGCATGCCTGCTATGTCTAGGTACCATGCAGTGCTTTATGTACAGTATCTCATGTATGTTCATGAAAATTGAGAAAGTAGGTAATACTTTTCAGATGAAGAAACAAGAGTTGATATACCTCATCCAGGCTCACACAGATAAGATGGAGTGTGGGTGGATTCAGATTTTGAATTCAGATTTTGCCTGTGCGACTATAAGCTATAATATTCCAAAGAATGGATTCTCTATAGATGCCTAGGATGCCTTTCAGATGTTGGTTGTCAAGTACTTGTGAAGCATTTGTGACATACCTCTATGGGAAAAGACTAAATCCAATCAAATGTTAAGATTTATTTACATAGTAAGACTGTGTTTCTACTTATTTGATATTTTAACTTGATCAGTTTTAAGAACAAAATCGGATCATTTCTCCTGTACAACGCTGAAACAAAGAACATAAACAGCGAGGAGTAGTATAGAGGGAGTGTAGGGAAGTAACAAATATCAACTTTGTGAGTATTTTGCAAAATTATTTTTAAAAATCACAGATAGAGTAAGTAAAACTGATGACAGGATTTGAAAGAAAGCATTTTTGGTCTCAAATGCTGACCTGCTGCAAAAGTCCTGGCCATGTCCTCCAGCCCAGGGGCTTCCTACCCTCTCCCACCCAGCAGCACTGAGAATAGCTCTCTGGTGAGGGAGCTACATCTATAACCTAGAGCATGCTACTCTGTGTGAGCAAAGCTAATCTAAAATCTGTAGTAATTTTTGATATATAAGAAAATACATTGGGGGCCTCCCTGGTGGCGCAGCAGTTAAGCGCTGCACTGTGGAGCTGTTGGTAGTGGCCATGAGAGTTCCACCCGGCCGGGGAGATTCCCACATGGCGCGGCAGACCCCTCCTTCCTCACCTGCTGCTCCCCTCAGCAGTGTATTTCCATCGGTCTGCCTGTTCTGCTCCCCACTCTGTCTCTGGTGACCCCTCTCACTGCCCCACACCTCTGGCCTGTACCCCAGCTTGTATGCATAAATAAATAAAAAATCTTTTAAAAAATATTAAAAAAATACATTGGGAAGTAGCCTACGGAAAGTCCAAGTTAGATTAAGTAGGCTGCATCACTGTTCACACTTAAGAAAGTTTTGGTTCCCTGTTTCCACATTTGTAAAATAAAAAAAAAAAAGGTGAAAGAGCTAGCACTATGTCTCAAGAAGCTTTAAGGTCTGATAGAGTTGCCTTTGAAATGAAAATGGTGAAGAATAAACAAAGAATTTACTGTCAGATTGCAGACTTTCAGTAAGCTTCCTTTGACCTAAGGGCCATTGGTTGCCAAACTCTGATCTAGAAAATTAATTTTTTAGCTTATTATTTTATACAATTGAATATCATAAATCAATAAGTCAGTAATAATGGATAAACGACTCTTTAATAAAAGTGACACAGACATGTTATAGAAAAAGTTATACAGTAGTCAACACACACATTCAAAAAATAAATGCCCTAAAATGAGGTTTTCAACACTTTGTATCAGTATAAATATAATAACTTTGAAAAGTTGCAATTGGTAAGAAGTTTGTCCATTCTACCTATTGTTGAATTTATTGTTATATATTGTCTAAACTATTCCTTTAATATCATTTTTGTTTGTGTTATCTTTGGTAACATTTCCTTTTTCATTCTTGATACTGGTAATCGATGATTTTCTTTTCTCTCTTTTGTTTTTTGGTTAGTCTAACCAGGGTTTTATCATTCTTGCCAGTCTAGTCATAAGAGAACTCAACTTTGAATTTCTTAATTTTCTCTGTTCTTTTCCATTTCATTTATTTCTGTTCTTATCTCACTTTCTTCTTTCTACTTTAAGATTAGTGTCTTTCTTCTAATTTCTAAAGGTGGAAACTTTTATTTTAAAGTTCCCTTCTTTTCTTCTGTGAGGAAATGGACAGAATAACTCATGATAAGATGGCAGAGATTTCAGAGTTCACATGGATTGAATGCAGTCATAATCTTGGGGAATGGAATGGGTGTTAAGGAGCCCGAGTAATCAGGAACTGCATGGAGGATCCAGGAGCACATATCCTCTCTGAAAGAAGACAGTCTGCACAAGTATAGTCTACTAAATTGCCTTTAATTTAGACTTCTCTTTCTCTAAAATAAATGAAGGGTAGTGTAACATTATTTACTTATTACTTCAAAATACAGTGAGAATTTATTTGGGAATCACCTTATGAGGACTGAACTAGCCAAAACTCATTTATGTTTGTTGAATATCTTATTAATAGGGGATCTTATTAATTTTTATCTCACTCAAGCTTTAAAAGAACACAGTGAGAACTCCAAGCACCCAGATTTTGGTTCTTTTATTTTGGTGATTAATAACATTGTAAGACAGTGCTATTAATATAAAATAATGATAAGGGAACCAAGAATTCTTTTGGAAATGGCTGAGTAGACTGGGCAGGAAAAATACAAAGTGTACTAGGAGCAGTTGTGGCACCAAAAATTAAGGACATTCTTAAATCTGCCTCTCACTCTCTCTCTCTACCACAGGGGTTTGTCAAAGGACACAGGGACCAACTGAAAGAGTTCCTAATCACCAAACTGGAGCAATTTGAACAATCAAATGAATGAAGTAGAATTACATTCTCACTGTATAATATAAATGACTATGAGTTCTTACTGATATTAATTCATGATTTAATTAATAAATAAGTAGGAAAACAAGACACAAACCTCTCAGACAAAATTTCCAAATGGTTTATATACTTACTCCTCTCTCAAGACAGTGGGACATCTCTTTTTGCTCTTTCAGTATGGCTATGAACAGTGCAAAAAAAGATTAATTCTGTAGGCAAAAAAAGATTGTATGAAAAGGGCAAAAAAAGATTAATTCTGCAGTTTCAAAACCTGACAAACACTACCTCAGCCAGATCATCAAGGTCAACTTCAACTATGAAAATCATGTTGAAATTACCTACCCTGAGCATATGTGATGAAATGAACATCATCTTCCTTCTGTGATTTTCCTACCCTACACCCATAACTCCAGTCTATGCATAAGGGGCTATTGAACAAATTCCGGTTGAAGTATAGTCTATAAAATAACTGAGCAGTACTCCTCAAAATTTTTGAGATCGTCAGAAACAAGGAAATTTGAGAAACTGCCACAGTTAAAAGTAGCTTAAAGAGACTTGACAAATATATGTACTGTGACACCCTGGATGGCATCCTGGGACAGAAAAAGGATCATAGATAAAAACTAAAGATTTCTGAATAAATTATGAACTTCCGTTAATAAAATATCAATATTAGTTCAGTACTTACCACAAATATAACACACTAATAGATGTTGATAGTAAAGGAAACCATATAAAGAGTTTATGGAAACTATGCTATCTTTACATTTTTCTGTCAATGTAAAAAGTGATTTTGTAACTTTATTAAAAAAAAAAACACAGGGATATTTCCCCCCATATTTCAGATGAGAAAATAAGAGCTTCAGACAGTTTAAATAATTTATTAAGGCTTTCATCTCTCCATGGTTTAAAGTTGTTCTGGAGGGATAAACACCCTCATACCTAACATGGAGAACATCCTCATTCAGAGACGAAGAGTCATGCTTTTGAAGTAGGACGCTAACAGCCTACTCACCAAAAAAGATGTATTATCAAACCTTATATATTACCAACTAAAGTAGATATAGGAGAATTCAGGTTGATGGAATATTATGGAATCTACTATATACATGAAGGAGTTTTGGTCAAGCATGACTCTTTACAGACATGGTTGTCTTCTAATGCAAGGGACTATTTATTTTTTAATGCAAAGGCACAGATAAGGGATTTAGGATTCAAGACTATGGAGAGCATGTTTTGGCAAACTGGGTCATAGACTAGATCATGCCTACTGTCTGTTTTTGTACAAGTTTTATTGTCCATACCCATTTATTTCTGTATATTTTTTTCTGTTTTGCTCTATAGTACCAACATTCAGTATTTGTGATAGACACTGTATGTCTCACAGAGTCTAAAATATTTATGTAGATCAATTTTAGTAGAACAAAATTTCTGGTATTAAATAGGAAGACATTAAGATAGTAAAGCCCTCTGTCTACTGCATCAAATTTTCTACTGTTGGGAGTGATGAATCTCCGTTTTGTCAAGCTATTACTGGTCTGTGGGATCATTTGTACTCTGGGAACTGGTGCTGTCTATTATATAGTTGGTGGAATGTTCTCTTCTCCCCCACTTGGGCAATTTCTGCTAAAATGATGATAGATTAAAGATCTCTTGAGATTCTTTACAGTTTAAGTTCTGGTTTTGAAAAAATGTATAGTGTAACTATGTGAAATTATAGCACATTGTTGAAAGATTAGTTAACCAATCTACATAAACTTCTTCCTATTTAATACACTTTTCTTGGGAGAAAAGAGTACTCTTTATCTGATTAGAGTGTCCTTTGAGTGTTGAAAAATCTCTTTCAAAAGAATTTTTATAGAGAAACAAAACAAAGGGTCAGATGAAGCCAAATATATAACAAACCCTAGAAATCTAACTCTAGCACTGAGGCTTGCAGAAGAATATGGGAGGTCGAGAGGCGGGAAAGCGGGGAGATCAAAGTGGGGAGAGAATTCAATGGACTATGATGGAGTACTATGGACTATGGGTGTCTTGGTGGTGTGCTGTGGTAGTAACACTGAAGGTTGTGATCCTGTATTTCTAAATCATATACAGTGTTGTACAACAATGTTACCTCATTAAAGAAAATACACTACAAAGAAAAAAATACATGAACTCAGAAAAAGCTCTTTTATAAATAATAGATTGCAATTTATGTGCAGTATCTCTCTCCATGAATCACAACAGAGAGACAATTTCTAATACTCTACTATCAGTTCCATTAACTTCCACTTGCTGGAGAGACCAACAGTGATGTGCAGATATGTAAGAACATCTTTCAAAAGGGTGATACATTTAGAGCAATGCTCAGTTATTGAGGAACTCCCACAATGTTAGCTAAATTCAACCCAGTCCAATTGATGCACAGTAGATATATTAAGCCCACATTCCCCAAATTAGGAAACATTCTGCTTCCTAAATTGTCAAAGCAAAAATGGAAAGTTCAAACATCAGCCACATTATGGCAAAGCAGAACTAATAGGGACTCTTCATTAGAGAAAAAATTCTCACTGTTTAAAAGGACAGTAGAAAAAGACAGTAAGAAACACAGGATTTACAGGGGAAAAATAATTCCCCAAGATTTCATGCTCATGTAATGGGATTTTAATATGGAAAAATTGACTAAGTCATCAACATGTACAAATAATTCCAAACTGAAGAGTCAGAGGAAGTGTAAAATCTTGGAGGAAGTGTTCAAACATGTGTTTCATGACTCTTTGACATTGTACCTGTAGTAAGAGCATAAACAAGTAGGCTACTTTAATACAGACCAAGAATTTAGTGACAGAGATTGAAGAGAGAGTTGTTGATTCATTGAGACAATGAAATGATGGTTGTCGTGGGCGGGCTGGAGGAATGGGAAATTCTTGTTTAATAAGTGCAGTGTTTTGTTTGGTTTAACAAAGAATTGTCAAAATAGATAGTGATGGTTGCACAACAAATGAATTTAGTTAATACCACTGAATTGCACATTTAAAAATTGTTAAAATGGCATATTTTATGTTATGTATATTTTGCTAAAATTAAAAAAAAAGAAAGCTATTGTAGTGCTATGACTTCCACCCTCAAAAAGGAAAAGTGGGGGATTATTTTCCTCACCTCCAGCAACAGTGGGAAGATATTCAAAGGAACTCTTTCAGCTTGGTATTCATTCTGTTCCTCTCATCTCCGCACATTAGGGCATTTGAGAATATGACGCCAGATTTATGCTTGAGAGAGTTAAACAGTCTTTGGAAATAAGGAATTTGCATGAGAGTAAATATTGTCAACTGCAATGAAGATAAACATTAATGAATCTTGCATGGGATGTAGAAAAATGCAACTCATATATTAATGATTGAAGTATAAATTCACAGTCACTTTGAAAAATCATTTGGCAATATGTACTAAATCTGAGCATGTGGTTTTCAATAATACATAAATTCCACTCCTAGGTATATATCTAACAGAACCAAGTTTGTAAGTCACCACATGACAAGTCATAGCAGTTCTATTCACAATAACCCTCAAGCAGAGATAATAAAAAGGCAATTTGCAGTAGCAGATAAGTAAAAAATTATGATATATTACAGTGATGTGTTATATCACAATGAGATCAATTAACTGTTACCATATACAATACCATGGAGAAATTCCTCCCCAAAAATGTTGAGCAAAAGAAGACAGTTATAAAGGAGAATTTACTGTAAGAATTCTTTTAATATTCACTTGTCTTTCTTTTAATTTCTATAGAAACTATAACTTTTCCCCCTAGTTTTATTTTTTCTTATTGAGGTAATTGTTTTACATCTTTGCCTCTTTTGTTTGGTTTCTCATTATTCCATGTATGTGACACCATCTCATATTTGTGTTTCTCCTTCTGACTTATTTTCCTTAGCATAATCTCCTCCAACTGCATCCCTATTGCTGCAAATGGCAAGTATAGCATTTGTGATAGCTGAGTATTATTTCATTGTGTATTTTTAGCATATCTGTCAGGTCCACTCATCTATATTTGGGTACTTGGATTATTCCATAGTTTGATTATTGTAAATAGTGCTGCAATGAACAGGAGTGTGCATGTTTCCCTTCGAATTAGTGTTTTTGTATTCTTCAGGTAAATACCTAGGAGTGGACTTGCTGGTTCATATGGTAGGCCCAATTTAATTTTTTTGAGAAATATCCATTTTGTTTTCTAAAGGGGCTGGACCAGTCTATAATCTCACCAACAGTATAAGAGGGTTCATTTCTGTTCACATCCTTACCAACACATCCTTCTGGTCTTTTTGATATGGGCCATTCTTACAGGTGTTTCTAATCCTATTGATTTGAGTTTTCTCCCTCTTTATTTGTTAGTCTAGCTATATAGAGGTTTTTCTATTTTGTTTATTTTTTCAAAGAATCAGCTTTTTGGTTTCATTAATCTTTTAGACTCTTTTTTAAGTTTCTATTTTATTTATCTCTACTCAAATTTTTATTATTTTCTTTCTTTTACTGGCTTTGGTTTCATTCTTCTGTTCTTTTTCCTTGAGGTGAGAGATTAGGTTATGTATCTGAGGCTTTGTTTGTTTCCTGAGGTCAGTCTTTATTGTTATGTACTTCCCTCTTATTACTACTTTTGTTCTGGAAGGTTGTGCCCTCATCATTTGTCTTAAGGTGTTTTTTGATTTCTTCTTTGATTTTCTCATTAACTCAATAGTTATTCACTAGTGTGTTCTTTAGTCTCCACATATTAAAGGTTTTTCCTCCCTTTGTTTTGTGTGTGTGTGTGTGTGGGGGGGTTGATTTCTAGTTTGATACCTATGTGGTCAGAAAAGATGCTTGGTATGATATCTATGTCTTTGAAATTATTGACACTTCTCCTGTGACACAATGTATGGTCAGTCCTGGAAAATGTCCATCTGGCCTTGAGAAAAATGGGTGTTTGGCTTTTGGGGGTGTAGTGTTGTTAATCCTGCGTGATCTAGATCTTTGCTTATGGCTGTTATGTCCTTATTTATTTATTTATTTTTATCTAGTTGATTGTCCATTGCTGAAAAAGGAATATTGAAGTCCCCAGCCATGAACGTGTTTGTCTCAAGGTCTGTTTTCAAATTTATTAGTGATCACCTTGTATATTTTGATGCTCCTTTGTTTGTTGAGTTTATACTGATGAGTTTTATATCTTCCTGATGTGTGATTCCCTTAATTATTATGTAGTGTCCATCCCTGTCTATTGTTTTCTTTGTTATCTGGAAATCTGCATTATCTGATTAAGTATGACTATCCAAGACTTCCTTTGGGTCCTATTAATTTGTAGGATTAGTTTTCAATTCTTTAGTCTAACTTTATGTTTATCTTTGGAGTTCAAGTACATTTCCTGGAGACAGCAGAAAGTTGGATTTAATTCTCTTACTAATCCAACTAGACACTGTGTACCTTTTAATTGATGAATACAGCCAGTTTACATTTATAGTAATTATTGATATATGAAAGTTTACTACCATTTCCCCATAATTTTGTTATTCTGTTTCTTTGTTCAGTCTTTTGTATGTTCACATATTCAGTTTAGATCAAGAGTGCCTTTCATAAATTCTTGGAGGGTGTCCTTTGTGGTGTAGTATCTCCCTGGGGACTCAGGCTGCGTTTTGATTTGTTTTTTATCTTCCCAGTCCATGCTTTCCAAAAAGTTAGGCATGCAGAGCTTCTACTTTTCCAGTAGATGGCAGTGTATGTCAGGGAGAGCTAATATGTAGCTGTGTCTTCAGTGAGTGGCAGTAGGTCCTTTTGTGGGGGGACTGCTATTGTGGGTTCACACTTGGGGCTTCTTGGAGGCTGCCTGATGTCGACAGGGTGTCTGTTGGAGTGAGTCTGCCCTCGTACTCCTTCAGGGAGCTTGCTGGGGTCGCGCTGCTGTTGATGAGGCTTCTGTTGGTGGTGGCTTCACCCTGTGCTTGTTCAGGACCTTTCTGGTTGCCTGTGCTCCTGCTGCTGTCAGGGGCTTCTGTTGGGCCCTCTCATTTTTTTTCTTAAAATAGAAAATGTAAGCCACCCTCCCTCCTTCCTTCCTCCCTTCCTTTTTTCCCAATCTAGCTATAACCTTTTTTATTTTATTGATCTTAAAAAGATCTAGATATTGGATTCTTCCATTTTCTTTCTCCTTTTTGTACACTTAGATTTTCTATTGATGTCTGATATGCAATTCATTTTTTTTTCATTCCTTCTGATACTTTTAGTTAGATTTAATCTTCTCCTTTTGCTCATCTTTTAAAGACGGAAGTTTAGATAATTGATTTAAGAGTTTCTTCTGTAATATAAACATTTATTGCTATGAATTTCTGCCTAAGCATGGCATTAGCTGCATTCCACACATTTTGATATGTTGTATTTTCACTTTCATTCATTTCAAAATATTTTCTATTTCCTCTGTGACTTCCACAATGGCATCATTATTTATAAATGTTTTGAATTTAAAATGCTTGGGAACTTTTCAGATATCTGTTACTGAGTTAAAGTTTGAGTGCATGTGATCAGAGAATGCACTCTGTGTGACTTCAGCTTTTTTTACTTACTTGAGGCATGGTTTATGGACTATCTTGGTGACTGTCCTGTATTACCTGAGATATCTTAAAAATGGATTTCTTGTAAATTACATATAATTAGGTCTATTTATTTTTACCCAGTGTGATTAATTTCTCCACGTTTGGGGTATGTTTCTACAATTTACAGCTAATTTAATATTTGGCATGCATAGATTTAAATTCATCATTTTGCTAATTACTTTTTATTGCATGCTGGTTAAATGTGCATGGAACAGTAGAGACTGAAGATATTTGTGCCTAGCAATGGACATAACTTTTCTGCTTGTTGGCTTTGTTTTTGTTGAGTCATGTGAGCTCTTTTTAGATTTTTGTGATCAGTTCCAAATTGGTTGTATTGTGTGCAAAAATTTTCTCCCAATCAGTAGGGTGTCTCTTTATTTTGTTCAACGTCTCTTTGATGTTCAGAAGCTTTTTTTTTATGTAATACAGTTGCTTATCTTTTCCTTCATTTTCTTTGTTTTCAGGGATATGTCTTTATTTTTTTTAATATTTATTTATTTATGCATACAAGAACTGTGGTGTAAGTCAGAGGTGCAGGGGGTGAGAGGATTCACCAGAGACAGAGTAGGGAGCCAAACAGGTGTGTCTATTGAAATTCGCTGCTGAGGGAGGGGAGCAGTGGGCAAAACAGAAGTCTGCTGTACCATGTGGGTCAGCTCCCTGGCAGGGGATCGAACTTGTACTGCAGTGGCTGGCAACAGCTTGATAGTACTGAGACTTAACTCCTTCCACCACCAGGGAGGCCTAGATATGACTTTAAAGATGTTACTGAGATGTATGTCATGTAGTGTTTTGCCTTTAACGTCTATATATTTTATGGTTTCAGGTCTTACATTCAGTTCTTTTATCCATTTTGAGTTAGTTTTTGTGCATGATGTGAGGTAGTAGTCTAGCTTCATTCTTTGGCAAGTAGCAGTCCAATTTTCCTAGCATCATTTATTGAACAAAGTGTCCTTGTTGCATTGCATATTCTTTGCTCCTTTGTCAAAGATTAGTTGTCCATAAATATGTGGTTTTATTTCTGGGCTTTCTATTTGGTTCCATTGGTCTGTGTGTCTGTTTTTGTTCCAGTACCATCCTGATTTAATTATTACGGGGAAGAGGAAAGAGGGGGAGAAAGAGGAGGGTAAGTAACAGAAAGAGAAGAGAAAATAGGAATGATAATGTTAAAGGGGAGAAAGGAGAATACTAGAGGAAACAAAAAACAGAGGTAGTAAAGAAGGAAAGGCACATCAGACAACCAAGTGACCAATACACAAACAAACAAACAAACATACATACACACAGGTGGGGGGAGAATTGCTTCTCAGACCTCTGATGGCTCCCAGTGAGCTAGTCATTGCTGTTTTAGTCTGATCCGCTGGGAAGCGCCACTGGGCTGGATAGGATTATCTTCCCAAGTGTATTGTGGTATATTGAGGGAGGATAAAGAACAAGCACTGTCACTTTCCAGAGTTCTGAGATGTCTCAGGATTTTCCCGTGGTCTCCAAGCTTTTACTTCCCTCCTTTTCTGCTAAGTGAAGTGGGCCAGCTTTGTAGGTGGGGGAGGGGAGAATTCCAGATGGATGATTTTCTCTCTTCCCTTCCTCTCTCTCGTTCCAACTGTTTCTCTGCTTCTGGGCAGATCATTAGTGTCAACAACTTTGTTCAGCAAATCTGGGTCCCACCAGGAACTTGCTGTTATTTCTTCCTATCAGTTGTTTTATGGGAGAATTTAATCCTAGTGTCCCTTCACTACCATGTTGGTGACATCATCTCTAAAACAAACTTTGTCCTTATTCTTAGGAAGGAGACTCTAAATCCTAGGAATTTCCTGGAAGTTGGAGTCAGTAGAAGACTTTGAATCCTTCCAAATTTTTACCACCTGGTATAATGGGTGGAAAGCACAATCCCCAAATCAAGAGAGCAGGGCTGTTTGGTCCTACCATACCAAGTCTCAGTATCTACCAGTACAAAATCCACTCTACTTCCTCTCAGCTCCTGGTTTGCTACCAGGTTCACACTTCTTAATAGAAACTATTATCCTTTATAGTTATTGAACTCCATACTTACTGAGGCATTACTCCAGATGAACCAAATGGATTTTCTACCAGTTACATTGGTTCAAGGGTTATTTCTCACTCCTAGACTATCATTTGCAAAACTTTCTTCCCCCCCAGCAGAAATAATAAACATGCTTGTTGAATTTGTCACTTACTATGTTGAATTTATCATTTCCAGTCTATATCTTAAAGTTCCTTTTCCCTCAAACTTTTCATTCTACATGTTTTGTTTTGCCTTAATATTGATACAAGAAATTTGCTTCTACTTACCCCCAATGTAATTATTACAGAGAAATATTTACAGACAACAAAAATTAAAGATCATATTAGAAATTCATGAAATTATAATACCCAAACATTTCTCTCATAAGTCTTAGAGATGCTATCAATTGACATTATAGTTTAATCAAAATTAATTTTGAGTTCCATAATGAGCTGCTAATGGTGGATTCAAAGGTCTGGATTGTCTCTGCTGAGAGCCATTAATGGGGGTTTGACATGCCTTCTTTACTCACAAATAGCAATCCCTCTGTTATATTTGGGTGAAGATGGTACCTCAATTTCACCTGACTTCCCTCGCTGTGCTGTTATGTATTTCTTTAACATTTACTGACAGTTTGTTTTTTCGCCCTAGCCATCTGGGCCCTAGTAGGGAAAAGTCAAAAGCCAGGATATATGCAAACTCTTACTTCTCTCATACAATTGTGTAAAAATATTTTCATGGTAGTTGTTTACCCAAAATCCAATATGTTTACTCATTCATTCACACATTTATCCATCCATCATTGAATATACATTATGTGTCAAACACCTTCCTATATGAAATAGGATTTGGAAAGTTGATGGTTCAAAAGGAAAAAATGATATGGCACCCATATAGAGGAGATCACATTTTGTTTTACATCTCTTTCTCCTTCATTTCTCTCACATGGGAAATCCCCCAAATAATCTATTATACTAAGTATAATCTTATGTGCTTCTTAATAAAACAAAAGTCAGTCTGTGAAATACTAGAAGAAATCTCAAATTAGGTTTATAGATTATATATAGATATCTTGGAGGCAATAAAAGTCTGATCTGGACTTGGCAGGAAATGAACATGTAAAGCAAATTTTTTATTTTATGTCCTCAGTAGAAGAATTTGTTCTTTTTAAGATAACAGAAATGTTTCCAAACTTTCAAAGCAAAGATTAACAGAATCAAAAGGTTTGGAAGGGAAATGGACCTTGGAGATAGGACAGCTTTGCAGAGCTGAACTCGAGATATGAACTGGTAGAGTATGCATTATATCTCACCTCTGCCAATTGTTTGGCTTGAAGTAGTTTTGCTGATTTCTCCTGTTTGCTTCTGCTCTTTAAAATAGTCAAGAGAGAGCAAACCTATAAACTATAAACTATAAAGCTAAACCTAAAACTGTGAGACTTAACCCATTGATTACAATGTGCCAGATGTTAGATGAGATGCAAAGATGAATGACTTATTCCTTGCTATTGTGGTGCTTGTAGTCTGGAGGGGAAGATAAACATGTGAATGCCTAATTATGTGATAGGGGAGTTAAGTGTCATTATAAGGAGAAGAAAGAAGGGAGAGGTGAGGATTTCTTCTAAGGCAGACTCCAGGAACATTTTTTGAAGTTAATTGCATTAGAGTTGAAAACTAACCAGTCTCCAAAAAGCAAATTTTGCTTACTTTCTTCCAGAAAAATGATGCGGCAAGTACTTTGCAGTTCCTCTGTAACTTGACTGGCTCAGCTAGAAAGACTCTCAAATTGTCCTCATGGGCACGTGCCTAGTAATGAGCTTAGAGACCTGAGCCAAGTTGTTGTAACAGTTGCTTCACACTGTCATCCACATAATAATTAGAAGCTATCCTTGCTCTATCTGGCATGGCCCCGTCTAGTGTATCAAATAAATATCTTGAACTTTTTCTAAGGCTTGTGAAATAGGATAGGGGAAACCATTACAGACAATACATTTTGGGCAGCCAGCACTCAAGTATCCTTTCATCCTTCCTTTCACCCTCTTCTCCTCCCTCCACCCCCTCCCTGTTTTCTTTTTCTTTTTCACAAACAATTTTTTAAATGTATAATATTTTATAATAAAGTTTCATTGGGATCAATAAATAGACAGTTCAGGTACATTGAAATGATACATATGCTTTGTCTAAAAGTCTCTATTTTTAGTTGATATTTGGTCAGTGTAAGCTAAAATCATTTCTGTTAGTCGTAGCTAAACTTCTTGAATTCAGATTTCTTTGTTTTTGGAAAACTGTGATTAATTGAACTGCAGTAAAAATTTGAGATTCTAATACTGGAAGGGACTTATCTTGAGAAGTCACAAACTTTACTGCCCTACTTTTCAATAGTTTATAGTTAAATGACTCGATTCTAGTGCTTTCCATTCATAATGAGCTAATACTACTTATTTAGGTTTTGGTAGAAATATGAGTTACTTATTTTTCTCTTCACTATTAGTAAATATAAGGAATATCATATTTAGGTAACATGTAAAATATTTTTATTTTTCTTCACATGTATTCAAATACAGCTTCAGTTCCAGGCTTTGCCTACTATTCCCATGTGTTGGAATTTGTGTGAAGCATATGGGCAAAAAACAACAGTAATATATAGTCAATGAACGTATGGTTCCCACAATCTGAGTGACCAAACTGACTTGGTGAGAATGTGTAGGAATGTCTTTTCACCCTCCCCACACCCACACTGTTTTCTTCAGCTGCTTCCAGGGACTGATTGGTCACTCCAGGGGACAGTCACCAGGACTCCATACAAAAGCTCATTTCTTTTGTGTCCAATAGAAATCTTGGCTCAGTCCAATAGAAATATGATGTGAACCACATAAGTATAATTGCAATTTTTAGTAACATTATTAGAGATAAAATAATAGGTAAAATTAATTTCAAATATGTTTAACTCAATATATTCAAAAACTATCATCAGAACATAGACATAATGTTATTAATGATTTATGGTACCTTCTTTTTTTATCTTACTGAGTCTTTGCACTATATTAACAAAGCTGTGTGTTTTACACAGGTAGCATACCTCAAGTCAGACCAGCCAATTTTCAGGTCCTGTGCTCAGAGTGTGAGGAGTATGAGAACTCAGTGAGGCTTCAGTGAGGGTCCTACTGTCAGGATTGAGGACTGGGGGATGACAAGTGATGGTAATAGGTGTCCTATGTGTTCTCGGCTTTTAATTTTTGCGTAGTAAATTCATCAAACCAGGCATGGCTGTTTCTAGCTACTTATAAACTTCTTGTCTTTTCAGATTTGAATGCTTCCATGTCTGTCATCACAAAGTTAGTCACACTGGAATCTAGTAGATTTGAGTCAAGTAACTTATGAATGTGATCTCAGCAAAGTCACAGATTTTGTGACCTTGGTTAGGACCTTTTTCCTATGGCAGTTTGTAAAATAGAACTAATATTAATGGTCTCTCCCTTGGAAAGTTGAGGATTAGATATAATATTCAATAGATGAAAAATACATAGCATAGTGCCAGGTACATAGTAGGTGTTCAGTTAATAAAAATTATTGTTATTATAGTCAGTTTAAGAAAGTTATGGCACAAACAGATTTCTATGCTTATGGTGTTTGGTGGCTAGCAGACTTGGCTTAGAGTGAATTATCAGTGTCAGGTTGTTAATAAATTTTATTGGAAGAGTCTTATACCTAGGAGAGGCTCCCAATTTTATCAGACAAGGCCTCCTTTTTATAGTATATATTTTATAACATTGAACTTTGCTCATCTAAATTACAATAGGTGATATATAAAATATAAACATTTTTCAAAAATCAATATATGGTCTGTATAATGTGATGTAAAAGGAAAACTCAATGAAATATGTTCATAATAAAATACGCATCTTAATCCACAAATGTACAGGCACTCCTACTATAGAAGGCATGAGAAGCAGTCAGACAATATTCCCCATACATGGGACCATTGTGAGTGGAACAGCCCCAAGGTAGACTGATGGAGTTGATTCAAATACCAGAACTGGCACACTGATTTTATGAAGTAATGAACAGCCCTTACAGACCTTCCAACAAATCAATATTACATTTTAAAAAATTTTTCTTTGTAGTCATATTCCTGCACAATTCTGTTTATATTAAAACTGTGGAAAAATACTTTTTATTTAAAGCAAAATAACAATAAACTTTAGATTCAGAAACTTGCCAACAGATTTTCACTTATGGTAATTTTTCTCTGGAACATGGAACAATTTTTCATTGTGCAAGAATATTCTTGACAGTGCAGGTCATAGAGGTCATCTTCACCACTAAATGTTAATAATTCACTGACTTTTCAAAAACATCCCTACACATTTCTAAAAGGCCTATTAGGAATTGAAACAATGTCAGCTGAAAACCATTGCTATCTGAAGACGTACTGTTCCTTATTTTTAGAAAGTTCTCCATGGTATTTGAGCGAGCCTGAGAGGGCAGCACTGACCCATCCTTGGAGCTGTGCAAGGCACTATGGGCTCCCACTCTTTACACTGAATAAAAAAAAAAAAAAAAAAAAAAACCCTTTACTTGGGTATAAGAGGAGGTGGATAAGAAGTGGGATTTTTGCTTAAGTCAGACTCCAGTATTATTTCAAGGCGAGCTTGTAGAGCCACAGTTACTGCCACACAGTGTCCAGGTTAAGTACAAACCTCCCTTCAGCCTCAGGCAGACTTTCACCTACACGGAGAAGGGGGCTGGTGTCAGCAATGGGAGGTGGTCCTGGCCTGGCTGATTTGAGACACACCCTTGCTGTTGGAGCAGACTCAATGTGAAAAGAGTGGAAAAGCCCCGTCTGTTACAGAAGTAGCATAAATTTAGTTTTGAAAGTTCAGTAAGATAATGACGCTCAGGGTGGTGAATTAAAGAGGAAAAGGGACTTGTGTGCAGTCAGGTTGCTCCGACCCCTGGGTGACACCGACAAGGAATGTTACTTTAATCTCCTGAGGGAATGATGAGGGTTATGAGTCAGATTCAGAGAAAAAAGCAAGTATAGAAATTATCTATTTGGGTTATCCTTCCCAACCTAATCCTTTCAATTCACCCAGGACTCTGGTCTGCTGAGAAGGGTGAATGTAGGTTAGGGGAGGCAAGCTTATAGCTGTGCTGCTGAGCATGTCAGGAGAGGAGGGAATATTAAGCACAATTGGCCAGATCAATCATATTAGGCAAATCCTGCTGCTGTGCTTCAGAATTAATAACCAGAGCAGAAAACTTATCAGCCACTATAGTAACCAGGGGAGATCACACTTAGAATGGTTGTCCTGAAAGATTGTGTGAAGGAAGATAAAAGAAAATCTGTCAGAAAATAGTATCATTTTTTGAGATTGAGCCAATATAAATTTAAATTGTTTGGTACCATTCTTTATAGATTGTGTGAGCCAGGAAAATGCATCGAATAACGTTAAAGGCAGGCGGCAGGGGGTATGAGAGATCAGAAGTTCAGTGAACAGAAGGCATTTCAAAGAAAATATTTAAATACACTTACTCTCATCTGTAAATGTAGAGGTTGATACCTTGGGTATTGTGAAGAACAGTTGTGAGGAAAACATTCTTTTAAAAATGCTATTCATTGTACAGTTTTTTTCATAGTGAAGTTTAATTACCATTTATGGTAATTTTCTCAACTTTATTTTCAGTTCTGTACAGTTTAGTTTGGTTAGCTTTTTAAAGCAGTGGCGTACATCAGAAATATCTGGGTACATTTTAAAAATATGGATTCTGGGCATCAACCCCAAGGCCCTGATTCAGAGATTTTAAGAAGGGAGGCCTGGAAATATGTATTTTTAAAAGTTCAAAAAAACCCTTAGATGGTTCTAAGGTGGCATTGGTTTGAAAAACATGCTATAGATGACATTATTTTTAAATTTTTTAAATAACTTATTTATATATATTTTATTTATTTATTTTTTATTGTTATTTATATCTTTTACATTTTGTATTCCTCTTGGGTAACCCACCACCAATTCACCCGTGATCCATCTCCGGGGTCCCTTGTGTTCTTTTTTACTCCATTTTGTGCCCTTATCCTCCCCACCTCACCCCAGTGTCTCTCTCCTATTTGGTTTCCCTATAGTCCTTTTATGAGTGAAAACATTCGATATTTTTCTCTCTTTTTTTTATCATTGTTCATTTTTGTACAATGTTTGCTTTCTCCTCTCAGGTGTAGTCCCTGTAAAATTCCTGCCACCAATTCATCTAGGTACCATCACCATAGTTCCTTGTGCAATCTTCCCTTCCTGTTTTGATCCCTTTCTCTTCCCCTCCCCTTCAGAATGTCTCGGATTTATAGTGGCTTATTTTTGTTTTTTATTGTTATTATTTTTCCCCCTGATCACTTATTTGGATCCCCTACATTCTTTCTATAAGAGAAACCATCCAATTTTTTTCTTTTTCCTTTTGACTCATTTCACTGAGCAAATCCCTTCTCGTTCCATCCACATTGCTGCAAATGGAACTAGTTTATCTTTTTTGATTGCTGAATAGTATTCCATTGAGTATATGTACCACATCTTCTTGATCCGGTCATCTGTTTTTTGGGCATTTGGGTTGTTTCCAAATCTTACTTACAAATAGTGCTGAAATAAACATAGGGGTGCACGTATCCTTTTGAACTAATGTTTGTGTCCTTTGTGGAGATCTCTAGGAATGTAATTGCTGGGTCATAGGGTAGTTCCATTTTTAGTAGTTTGAGGAACCTCCACACAGCTTTCCATAGTGGTTGGACCAGTTTGCATTCCTACCAGCAGTATCGGAGAGTTCCTTTTTCTTCACATCCTTGCCAACATTTGTTGTTGCTAGTTTTTTTATTTTGTGCCATTTTCACGGTGTAAGGTGGTATCTCATTGTGGTTTTGATTTGCATTTCCCTGATTATTAGGGGTGTTGAACATTTTTCATATACCTTTTGGCCATTTGCATTTTCTCTTTGGAGAAGTGATTTTTAGTTCTTCTCCCCATTTTTTGACTGGATTGTTTACTTTGTTTTTGTTGAGTTGTGTGAGCTCTTTGTAGATTTTTGTGATCAGTGCCTTATCAGTTTTATGGAGTACAAAATTTTTCTCCCAGTCAGTATAGTGTGTCTTCTTTTGCTGTACAGAAGATTTTCAGTTTGAGGTAATCATAGTTGTTTATCTTTTCTTTCACTTTCTTTGCTCTGGGGGATGAGTCTTTAAAGATGTTACTGAGATGTATGTCATGTAGTGTTTTACCTATATTTTCTTCTATATATTTTATGGTTTCAGGTCTTACATTCAGGTCTTTTATCCATATTGAGTTGTTTTTTTGTGCATGGTATGAGGTAGTGGTCTAGTTTCACTCTTGCTTGTGGTGGTCAAGCTTTTACAGAACCATTTATTGAACTGTCCTTGTTCCATTGAATATTTGCTCCTTTGTCAAAGATTAGTTGTCCATATATGTGTGGCTTTATTTCTGGACTTTCTATTCAGTTCCATTGGTCTGTGTGTCTGTTTTTGTTCCAGTACCATACTGTTTTAATTATTTTGGCTTTGTAGTATAGTTTGAAGTCTGGGAGTGTGATGCCTCCATTCTCCTTTGTTTTAGTCAGGAGAGCTTTGGCTATTCGAGGCTTTTTGTGGTTCCATGTGCAGTCCATCACTATTTGTTCTATTTCGTTGAAGAATGTCATTAAGATTTTTATCAGAATAGCATTGAATCTGTAAATTGATTTTTATAGAATGGCCTATTTGATAATGTTAATTCGTCCAACATGTGAGCAGGGGATGCCTTTGCATTTCTTTCTATCTCCTATTTATTTTGACAATGTTTTATAATATTCTTTGTATAGGTCTTTCACCTCTTTTGTTAGGTTTATTCCCAACTATTTGATTTTTTTTGGTTTAAATTATAAAGGGGATGGTTTTCTTGATTTCTTCTTCTCAGAGTAATTGTTTTCATATAGAAAGTCTACTGATTTTTGTATGTTGATTTTGTATCCTGCTACTTTACTTTTTGTTTTAATTAGTTTTTCTGTGGAGTTTTTAGGGTTCTCTATGTATATTATCATATCGTCTGCAAATAGTGATAGTTTTATTTCTTCATTTCCTACTTGGATTCCTTGTTTGTCTTTCTCTTGTCTCATTGCCGTAGTTAGGACTTCCAGTATTATACTGAAAACAGTGGTGAGAGTGAACATCCTTATCTTGTTCCTAATCTTAAAGGAAAGGCTTTCCACTTTTGATCATTGAGAATAATATTGGTTGTGGGTTTGTCATACATGGCTTTTATCATGTTAAGGTATATTCCTTCTATCCTGAGAATTTTGAGGGTCTTCATCGTAAACAAATGTTGAACTTTCTGAAATGCTTTCTCAGCATCTATTGATATGATCATATGGTTTTTATTTTTCTTTTTGTTGATGTGTTGGATTATATTAATTGATTTTTGGATCTTGAACCATTCTTGTTCCCCTAGAATAAATCCCAGTTTGTTGTGAGGTATATCCTTTTTATGCATTGTTGGATTCTGTTGGTGAGGATTTTATTGAGGATTTTTGCATCAGTGTTCATTAGGGAGATTGGCCTCTAGTTTTCTATTTTGTGTGTATTGTCTTTGTTTGGTTTTGGTATTAGTGTAATGTTGGCTTCATAGAACATATTTGGTAGTATTCCTTCCTTCTCAATTTTTTGAAAGAGTTTGTGTAGGATAGGCACTAGTTCATTTCTGAATGTTTGGTAGAATTCATTTGTGAAGCCATCTGGTTCTTGGGTTTTGTTTTGGGGGAGTGTTTTGATTACTGTTTCAATTTCATTGCTTGTAATTAGTCTGTTTAGGTGTTTTATTTCTTCTTTATCTAGCTTTGCATGGTTATATCATTCTAGGAATTTCTCCATCTCTTTTAGATGTCGAACTTGTTTGTACATAAATGTTCATAGTAATGTCTGCTTATTCTTATTTCTACTGAGTCTGTTGTAATTTCTCCTCTTTTGTTTATGATCCTATTTATTTGTGTTTTCTCCTGTTTTTTCTTCATGAGCCTGACTAGTTGCTTGTCTGTTTTGTTTATTTTTTCAAAGACCAACTTTTAGTTTTGTTGATCTTTTGGATTTTGTTTTAAATTTCTATTTCATTTATTTCTGCTTTGATTTTATTATTTCCTTCCTTCCACTGTTTTTTGTTGTTCTTTGAGATGGGAGGTATGGTTGACCTTGAGGTCCCTTTACTTAGGGACCTAGTATCCTTGTTTATTTTCTGTCTGTTGATCTGTCCATTGGTGAAAGTAGGGTGTTGAAGTCTGCTACTATATATGTATTTTCTTTAATGTCTGTTTTCAGAGCTGATAATAATTGTCTTATATATTTTGGTACTCCTTCATTTGGTGAGTTTATGTTGATAAATGTTAAATCTTCCTGAAATAATGTCCCCTTAATCAAAATGTAGTGTCCATATATCTCTTTTTACCTTTTTTAGTTTGAAGTCTATTTCATCTGATGTAAGTATGGCTGTTCTTGTCTTCTTTTTTGGTCCATTTGCTTGTAGGATTGTTTTCCAACTTTTTACTTTCTGTCAGTGTTTATCTTTTGTAGTTTAACATGTTTCCTGAAGACAGAAGAAGGTTGGATTTTGTTTTTTAATCCAGCCTGCGTCTGTGTTGTTGTTTTGATGAGTTTAGTCCATTTACATTAAGGGTTAATATTGATACTTTGGTGTCTGTATTTGTCATATTGTTTGTCTTTTTGTGCTTTTATTCCTTGCATTATTCTATTCTTATTCATTCCTCTGTTGTTTTGGCTTGAGGACTTCTTGCAGTATTTTTTGGAGTGGGGTTTAATAGTAATGAATTTTTTGGAAATTCTGTTTGTCTAAGAAGGTCCTTATTTTTCCTTCATAGAAGGAGGAGAGCTTTGTGGGGTAAGGTATTCTTGGTTGCCTTTTGTTAACTTGGAGTTTGTTAAATATGTCACTACAATCTATTCAGTGTGATATCAGCCTGATTGTTTTCCTTTATAAGTTATCTGTTTCTGCACCCTCATCAGCTTCATTATTTTCTCCTTGTCTTGGACTCTTGAAAGCTTTACTATTATGTGTCTTCCTGTAGGTTTCCTTTCATTGTGGTAATTTGTTTTTCTTCTGGCCCCCTGTATGTCTGTTTTCATTTCCTTCTTCATGTTTGGGACGTTCTCTTCGATTATCTCCTCAAATAGTTTCTTGGTTACTCGGTCTCTCCCCTCACCTTCTGGGATTCCTATGACTCATATTTCTTTTCCTCATGGTGTCAGATAATTCTCAATGTGTTTCTTCATTCTTTTACCTTCATACTTCTCTTTCCTTTTCTTTTCATATCCATGTCTTTGAGAGTACTGATTTGTTCTTCTGCTTCATCAATTCTATCTTTGTTTTAGCTCCTCCATTAACCTTGAATATCTTGCATTTCCTTCTTTAAGGACTCAGTTTCACTCTTCAGTTTATTAATTATATTTCTCATATCATTCTTTTCCTTTTTATATTCTTTTTGTTTTTTAGTCATGACAATTTTTAATTCTCTGTCTGGCAGGCAAAGAATTTCTTCAATGTCATTGTTGTTGAGTTCTGGTGGCTGATTTTCTTTTTGTGGCGTGTCCTTCCCCTGAGGGCTTGCTTGGTTACTTGTATTTTTCCTTCTTCCTGTTGTTTGTTATATAATTTGTTTTATCCATTGGGCCACTGTGCCGCTGGTACTGGTGGGCATCTGTTTAGGGTGCTCCTTCTGGGATGTCAGGAACTGCTGGCCAGAACAAGCCCAGCACTATTACACCAGACTCCACAAGGGTAGTGAATCTTTGGATATGTTTAGGGGTGCTGTCCTTCAAGACCCACTGCCTCTGTATTTATTCAGTTCCCTAAGGGGATTTTGGGGCCCCTGGCTTCGAACAGCCCCACAGGCAGGCTTGCACTTTCCTAGGGCCCACAGTTCATCTTGATGGTGATGCCCTCCCTCCCTCTCCCTACTCAATTTTGTAAAGGAGGCAAGGGGCATCCCTTGCTCAGGCCTGCACTTTCCTACTTACCTTTGTTTGCAGAGTCCTCTCCCTCTCTTCTCAGTTCCAGAATAGCATGGTGGGGTCCTGACTTTTGACAGTGGTGCAGGAGTCACACTTTCCTGATGCCTGCAGTTCACCTTGATGGTGGATCCCTCCCTGTCTCTAGATGACATTATTTTTAAAGCATAGTACAATTTTCTTTCATATGGATGACTGTGGATTTCTTTGGCTCTTGAACTCTTGATACATTTCCAAATAAGAAAAAAATAAAAGCCAGGGTATTTTTTTTTAGGATCATGCCATTCTTCTGCCTAAAACTTTCCAATGACTTCCAGTGGCACTTACAATAAAATCCATATCCCAAATATTCATGTTTGAGTAACTTCTACAATGTCTTTTGCTCTTTACTTATTTGTCCTTTGTTCTCTTCCTTGGCTACACCAATCTTCTTGTTCTTTTTTGTGCTCTCTTTTCTTTGTACCTACACCACAGATTTGGAATGGTTGGATCCTTATTTAGATTTAGCTCAATGTCAGTTTCTCAGAAAGAACCCCAACCTGGCTAGCCCCCCTCTGTCACTCACTAACATATCACTCTATGTGATTTTCTTCATAGCATTTATTATTATCTGAAATTATTTATTTATTTGCATATTATAATAACACTCAGCTATCATCTTAAGTATCACTTTGCACTGAGTCTAAGGCTATAATGCTCCAGCACACTGTAGATTTTTAGTGTGTATCCAAAAGTTAGATGGAAGAAAGCAGCTCTTAAAATATCACATGAACAACGACAGCAAGTTTTAACCTTGAAAGGACTATGACGTGAGTGTCTTGCCACCCAATAGTCTAGTATCCAAAAGATCCGCTATGAAAAAAAGTCCATCATGCACTTATATTAGAGGCATTAATGTTTTCATGGTTTGGAGAAAGCATAATTAAATAAATTGAATCTAATAGTATCTTTTTTCTTTAGGGAATAATAGCAGAGTTAAGATTTGGAGGTTTCCTCTTAAAAATTCTTACAGTGGAGAACAATCACCAAATTCCATTATGGGCAAAGTAGAGCAAGAAGAGGCTAATAATAGGGGGCATTTTGAATTTGTCTGAAAGAAAACAGTGAAACAAGATATTTTCAAACTTCTGCAATTCTTTGGCCACAGATTGTAACCTAAAAGTGCAACATCTCTGAAGTAAATTAAAACTCTGATTAATATCATTACCTAGTACTACAAGTTCTCAGAAATCAATTAGAATAATCTTTTCTAGAAACTACCATGTTGTTAAAGATGATAATCAAGGGATGACACTTTTTAAATTTCTAAGGCTTGTAAAATCTTCTCCAGTAATTCTTTACATTTCAGGAGGCTGAGTCACTAGACTATTTCCCCAGAAAATTTCAGCATGTTAACTTCAATGACCCTGTCTTCATTATTGAAATAATATGAAGAAGAGTATTAGTGTTGATGAGCCAAAGATCTTTTACATAATTTGTACTGTATTAACATAGCAGTAAATTACATATAATGAAATTATTAAAAAAAAAAGCTAGGAAGCATCCTCACAATAACTTAGAGCTTTTCAAAGTAGTAATGGTAAAGTTAAAATAAATTCAAGTTTTAACAAAAAAATAGTATCAACTAAGCAATAGTATATAAAACATTTTATTAAAAGTTTATTTTATGTCACTGATTAAATTTGACTTCAAATTTTGTAGCTAAAGAAGTATTAATTTTCTGTACTCTTTCTCCAAGCTTATTCTTCTTTTCTCAGTAGCCATCTGATATCTTGAAATCTAAGACCAATATTTGAAATGAAGATAAATAGATTATACAGGTAGAGCTATTCTACAGAAGCGTGGATTATTATTATACTGTTCACCATGAAGTGGCATAAACTTTAGAGAGTATTTTTAGTTTTGGTCTTTTAGTTCTAGTAAACTTTACCTTCAGTTCTTTAGGTTTGGTTTTTTATTCTGCAATATCTAGTCAGTCTGTATGTGTATACTAGTTTCTAGTTAAAATACTTAAGTCAAAGTAGAATCTCATTATTTATTTCTTTACATTGTAGAATTTGTACCTCACCGCTATCCTGAAATTAATGCCTCAAATGTCTGAATCAGTTACGGACACTCAATATTTCCCTCCCCACATACATGATTATTTTCAATTAAAAGGGTAGTGGGTTTTCTGGGTACTTAACTTTAATCACAGAGAGGCTCTCTTACATATAATGTGGCATGTATCAAGAGGTCCATAGCATCATTACATAGTATTAGAAAGAGTTCAAAGCAAAGCCTCCTGACAGTCCAAAGCCAATACACATTACTATCATTTGCCTTGTAGAATGATACTTCTACTTTTCTCTAAACTACCACTAATAATATCAAATGAGAGCAGTGCAAAACCTAAATGTCATTGTGGGTCTGTCTTAAGGAAGCCTGAACCAAGAGACAATATTTTTCAGAACCATTAACATGACTTTTGAATCCTGGTCCATAATACTTTGTTTCTTTGTAATAAAGTTGTATTTTAAGTGACCATTAAGCACAGATGACATTTAATATATAATTTTTTTTGTGTTCTTATACTCTCTTAAGAGATATGCATTAACACATAGTTAGCTGTGTAATTGGCAAGACCACTGACATCTTTATGTGGACTGAGGGCCAGTGGGAAAGGTGTTTTCATCAGGACTAGGAAACTAAGAAAGCCATCTGTGTGGGTTGCTCTCTAACTTCTCTCCCGATACCCATATTAACTACCCATTGGAGGAGCTGGCAACAACATCTGTTCTTCCACTTTGGAAGTGACGTAGAATATTCAATTTCTGGGTCTATGAATTTATTATATTTACTATCATTCCACTCTAGGAAGGTCCTGGATTTGACAAATATATCTACCAGGTAAAAGTGGATGGAAAATAAAAATAAGTTGCAAGGAAGATGTGATGGCTTTCTTCTAATATTATGAACTGCTCTAGTACCTAGTCTTCTGAGGAGAGTATGACTTGGGACAATTGTCATGAGAACACCGCCCAGCCACTGGAAATTTTCAGAGTGGTATTCAAATGTTTCACTTGGCAAATCTGAGGAAGGCTTGGTTTTCCATCTCTGGGATGCTGGACAAAGATGGTTTTCTATCTGAAACTGAAATTATTTTAAATGAACATTTTCTTGCTTTAAAAATTGAAGAGATTTAAAAAATAGCCTCTTTTATGTGGATTATATAGCTTCTTATCATAACATGAAAGAAATAGATGGTTCATTTTGCTATTTGTAAATAGTATTTAGAAACAAAAATTAAGATAAGTCAACTACCTAAAACAATTGTATTGGACAGCAGATATTTCCAGAAACTTTTGGTGGTACTTAAAATTTATGAGATGTTTATTATTTTTTAAATTTTATTTTTAAAGGAACTACTTTTTTTCTTATATCATTTTTAATTTTTGGACAATACTTGATTTCCCCCTCAGGTGTAGTCCCCATAGTTCTCCCACCACCCCAGCACCCGAGAGCCATCCCTGCAGCCCCTTGTGCTCTTCCCTCCCTCAGTTTTCACCCCGCCCCCCTTCTCTCCTGGATCTGAGGCAAATATTTTACATTTATTGTCAATTTAGTTAGTGACTTACAACAACCACAGTGGGTTGGTACTTTCATTATTTATTTCACCTATGGCAGTCTGAAATGGAGTTTGGAGAGTACACATTTTAGCCTTTTAATCATTAGCAAGAATACCTGGAGGACTGATCCTGCCATGGATATACAGCTAGTGCTCCTAATTCGATATGACTATTTACTGGCTTATGAGTTTGGAATTTAAGAGCATGAACTCTGAAGGACCAGATACCTTAGTTCAATTCCAGTTCTAGCACTTGTTAACTCTGAACCTGTTTAATTTACTTATGCATTTCTCAATTTCCCCATCTGAATATAGAGATAAAAATAATACCTCAAGCATTTATTATTATTATTTATTATTATTAGGGGATGTAATGTTTGATTAATTCTAAATGGAACTTGTGAGCAATAACTAAAATTTAAATAAAAAATTCGTATCAGAGGTCTCAAAGCAATCTTTGCTAACAGCAAACTCAAGAAGCATTTTTGACTTTTTTTTTCAATTTAGTTGAATTAAAATTGCATCATATAAAGCATCCCTTTATACTATGGTTAAATGTTAGGGAAAAGTAATAGAATATTTCTAACCAATAAAAAAGACAAAAATTCTTCCCTCCATGGATCTTAAATTCTAGTTGGGGCAATACCTAATTGCATTTTACAGTAAATTAAATATTCTAAAATCAATTGTGGATTTGCATTTTCACAAAGATTTTCAAATGGGTAGCTTTTGAAAAGTTAGAGGTCTAATTTATTATCCAGACATTTTATTGAATTTCTACTAATTTTTGACAGTTTTTTCCTCTGTCTCATATTTCTCATAAGGGCCTCTTAGAAAGTAAAAGCTTGGAAAAAGTAAACCATACTTGTAATAATCAAAAGAAAATGGATAACTCTTTTAAAGACATATGAAATATACTAAGCAGAGCATTACAAGACTTCATACTTCATAATGATAAAATAATACTAAAATTGTATATATTTAATAAGAAAGACAAAAATATATAAAGCAAGCAATAACAGAACTAAAAGGAAAAATAAACCCACCATGAACATGGGTATTTAAAAAAAAAATCTAAATCAGTACTTTATAGAAAAAGCATACCAAAAACGGGGCCTCCCCGGTGGCGCAGCGGTTAAGTGCTGCACTGTGGAGCTGTCGGCAGCTACGTGAGTTCGATGCCCGGCTAGGGAGAATCACACATGGAGCGGCAGACCTCTCCTGCCTTGCCTGCTGCTCCCCTCAGCGGTGTATTTCTGATCTGCCTGTTCTGCTACCCGCTCTGTCTCTGGTGAACCCTCTCACCGCCCCACGCCTCTGGCCTGTACCTCAGCTTGTATGTATAAATAAAAAATAAATCTTAAATAAAAAAGCATACCAAAAAATCAACAGTGGAAAAATTTGTTAAAAACTAGCTAATATATTTGATGCAGCATACACATCTGTTATCATATTCAGTAGCTGCAGTATATACATGCTTTACAAGCACACACAGAAATTGACCAAATAGCAAGCAATAAAGCAAGTCTTAATATATCTCAAAATAATAAATTATAAAACATTATTTTAACACTTTAAAAAAATTAAAACTCAGTAGCTAAAAGTCAGTAAGAACACACATAAAATACATGTGGTTCAAAGAAATCATAATGTTTATTAGAAAAATATTAATAACTGAATGAAAGCATAAACAACATGTCATCACTTTTGAAATATGAAGCCTAATAATGGATATTTGAATGAATAAAAGCTGCAGTAAGTAACTATCCTAAGAAGTAAGAAAAATGACAGCAATGTAAACCAAAGGAAGAGGGAAATTACCTGTCATTACAGAACTGTTTTTTAAGATTCTTAAATTCTTGAGATTTTAGGATGATGAGAAAATAAAAGTATAATAAAGTGAACAGAATCTTAACAAGCCCTTCTGAAATGAGAGATAAAAAAGATGCTCAGCAAGTAAAAAGATCGGGTATCAGAGGTCTCAAAGCAATCTTTGCTAACAGCAAACTCTTCAGCAAGCATTTCAGAAAAATATTTTTTTTCTTTTATTTGACTGAATTATAAATTACATCATATCAACATCCCTTCTACTATGGTTAAATGTCAGGGGGAAATGATAGAAGAATATTTCTGTCCTTCTAAATACATTCTCATTATCAGTGCAGATATTGTTTTGCTATTCACACTTCTAGTTATTGTGTATATCCTCTGGCAAAATAAAAGTGCTTTTATCTGATGCTGGGATTTTGTAGTTTAAAGGGGATTTTTGTAGTTTAAAGGTATCACTCCTAGGGCCTTCCTGGTGGCACAAGGGGTTAAGTCTCAGAACTATAAAACTATTGCCAGCTACTGCAGTACAAGTTCGATCCCCTGCCAGGGAACTGATCCACATGGCACAGCAGACCTCTCCTGTCTCCCCACTGCTCCCCTCAACAGTGTACTTCGGTCAATTCACCTGCTCTGCTCCCCACTCTGTCTCTGGTGAACCCTCTCACCCCACACATCTGGCCTACACCCCAGCTCTTGTATACATAAATAAATAAATCTTTAAAAAAATAAAGGTATCACTCTGAGAGTTTTGAAATTCTGAGAGAGAGAGACAGAGAGAGGTAAAGAACAGATATAGGTAAAGATATCACATAGGTGGGGGAAAGGATTGGGAGTTTGGAAAAGGCAGCAGAGTGCAGGACTAAATGGAGTTTGTGACATTAGGCCTTGTTTAGGAAGTAAATTGTGATCAGTAACCAAAAATTTAAACAAAAGCTACATTTTAAAAACACCCTCCTATCACTTCTCTCTTGCTCCCTTCTAGCTAAACTGGTTTCTATATTGTTCCTCAACTACGTAATAACATTCTTCTTATGAAGCATTTGCTTTAACAGTTCAGTCTGCCTGAAAGTTCTGTCGTGTTTTCCTGTTATTTATTGCTCTGTTCCATCTTAAGGCGCTACAACAATTTATCTATTCACCAGTTGATGGATTGTACTAGGTATTGGCAATTATAACTTCTGTAAACATTTGCATATAGGTTTTCTATAGACATACACTTTATTTCTCTTGGTTAAATGGCAGGAAGTCAAATTGCTTGATAAGAAACTGACAAACTTTTCCAAGGAGGCTGAATCTTTATGCATCCCCACCAACCCTATATGACAGTTCCAGTCGCTGAACATTCTCACCAACAGTTACTATTTTAGTCATTCTAGTGGGTATGGGCTAGTTGTGGTTTTAACGTGCGTTTTTCTAATGATTAATGATAGTGAACATCTTTTATTATGCTTATTTTTCATTAGCATATCTTCTTTTGTGAAGTGCCCAAAACTTTTACCAATGTGTTATTGGGTTGCTTTTAAATTTGTTGTGAGAATTTATTATGTAATCTGGATAGAATTCCTTTTTCAGAGATTTGTTTGTTAGCCTGTGACTTTTCATTTTCTTAGCAATGTCTTTTCTTTCAAAGGTGAAATTTAATTTTGGTTATCAATTTATCACTTTTTAAAAATCTGTGCTTATATCAGGGAAATGCAAATGAAAACCACAATGAGATACTACCTCACGCCAGTAAGAATGGCGCACACTAAAAAAACAGGTAACAACAAATGTTGGCGAGGATGTGGAGAAAAAGGAACTCTCCTACACTGCTGGTGGGAATGCAAATTGATCCAACCACTATGGAAAGCTGTATGGCATTTCCTCAAACTGCTAGAAACGGAACTCCCAAATGACCCGGCAATACCACTACTGGGAATTTACCCAAAGGACACAAAAATACTAATCAGAAAGGATACAGGCACCCGCATGTTTATTGCAGCACTGTTTACAATAGCTAAGATATGGAAACAACCCAGATGCCCCAAAATAGATGACTGGATCAAGAAGATGTGGTACATATACACAATGGAATACTATTCAGCATTCAAAACAGACAAACACATGCAATTTGCAGCAACATGGATGGATCTAGAGGGGTTCATGATCAGTGACATAAGCCAGAAAAAAAGAGAAAATTATCAATGGTTTCACTTATAACAGGAATATAGGGGAGCCAAATAAAAAGAGACATTCAGCAGGGAAGGAGGGGAGGGGAAGGGCTCAAGAGGGGAGAAGAGGGGAGCACGGGGGACTATGATGATGGTTCCACGGGTGAACAGGTGATGGATAACTCATGGGGACCACACAATAATGTAAAAGATATGAATAACAAAAATAAATTATAATAAAAAATAAAAAATAAAAAAATCTGTGCTTATATATCTTACTTCATCCCTAACCGGATGTCATAAAGATTTTCTCATTTTTTTCCTAGAAGATTTATAGTGCTAGATCACATTTGGGTCCATAATCTAATTCAAGTTAGTTTTTCTATGTCATGGGAAGTAAGGATCAAGGCTTATTATTTTTTGCCTATATCAAATTGTTCCAGTACTGTGGAAAGACTATTTTTTTCCTCTAATGAATTGTATTTACATCCTTCTTGAGAATCAGTGAACTGTATATTGCACATATTTATATTTATATGTATATTGCATATTGCATATTTATATGTATATTGCACTTATTTCTGGACTTTCCATTTATTTTTCATTGATCTATCCAGTCACCTATCTTGTACAGCAATTATAGAATAGGTCTTATCAGGCAGTATATATCCGCCGATTTGTTTTTCCACTATGCTTACGCTATTCTAGAATCCTTTAAATTTTCCTTTAAATTTATACATTTTAATTTCTACTTGTCAATTTCTGCCAAAAATTAAGCTGGAAATTTGACTTAGTTTTTTTGAATCTATAGATCAATAAATGAATTTGGGGATAAATAATATCTTAACAATATTGAGTATTCTGAGATATTAATATGACATTGCTCTATTTATTTGTTTTCTTTAATATTTTCTTTGCAACATCCAGTAGTTTTCAGTGTACAAATCTTTCACACATATTACCTTTATTACTATTTATATTTTTAAAAAGTTGCTATATGTAGTATAATTTCAGTTTTTATTTACTCATGCTAACATTGAGAAATACATTTTTTAATATAATGACTCACATTTTTCAAGCTTGCTAAACTCAGTTTTAACTTTTTTTAATAGATTCATTTAATTTTTCTAGATAGAAACTGTTGTGTACGATGTTGAGTAGAAGTGGTAAATCTAGACATCCTCCCCTTATTCCTGATTTTAGGGAAACAACCTACATAAAATATAATGCAGTATGTAAAATTTGAATAGATACCCTTTTTTATAATAAGGAGGTTCCCTCTAATCATAGTTTACTGAGAGGACAAGTTTTATATGTATGTTGGATTTTTTATAATGCTTATACAGCATTTATTGAAATAATAATGAATTTTTCTATTTTTGTTTGTTGACATGTAAATTACACTGAATTTTTCACATCGGGTCAACCTGTAATCCTGGAGTTAAAATTCATTTGGTCATGATATATTATCTAATTTATACTGCTGGATTCTTTTTGCTACATACCTCATTTTATTTTTCAATGTTCTAAGTTCATGAGGGAGATTGTAAGTTTTTTTCCCCTTATAATGTCTTTGGATAGTTCAGTATAAGGATAATAGTCGCTTCGTAAAATAAATTAAGAAATATTTTCTCCTCTCTATTTCTTAGAATATACATAGATTTGGTAGTACTACTTTCTTAAATGTTTGTTAGAATTTATCTGTGACAATTTAAGCCTGGTATTTACAAAATAGGGATTTTAATTTTTTTCCTTAGTAGTGATATGGCTGATCAGATTCTCAATGCTTATTAAGTGAGCTTAGGTAACATGTCTTTTAGAGATGTTTTATAGTTCACTTTTGTTGACAAATTTTTTGGTAAATGTTTTTGATTATGTTTCTTTGTAATCCTGTGAGGGTGTTCAGTCTTTCATTTCCGAAAATGGTTTTTAGTGTCTTCTTCTCCTTTTTTTGTTTTGTTTTGTGATAATTCTAATTAGAAGTTTATCAATTTTATTAATCTTTCCAAATAACCAGTTTTTGTTCTCATTAATTTTCTCCATTGTTTTTTTATTTTCTATTTTTTTGCTTTATGCTTTTATCTCTCATTTTCTTCTTTTTTATTTTTTTAAAGATTTATTTTTATTTATGCATACAAGAACTGGGGTGTAAGCTAAAGTTGTGGAGGGTGAGAGGATTCATCAGAGACAGAGTGGGGAGCAGACAGGAAGATCTACTGAAATACATCGCCAAGGGGAGCAACCGGAAAGACAGGAGAGGTCTGCTGTGCCGTGTGTGGGTTAGCTCCCTGGCCTGGAATTGAACTCAGGTAGCAGTGGCTGGTGATAGCTTGATAGTGCTGAGATTTTAACCCCTGCACCACCTGGGAGGTCGTCTTTTTATTTACATTGTGTTTTCTAGTTAATGTTTGTATTTTTATTCAATTCAAAATATTATCTATTTCTCTCATAATCTCCTGTTTGGTGTGGTGTGTTAATTATTTAGAAACATGACATTGAATTTCCTAGTAAGGATTTATTTTCCTGCTTTTCATGTCTAATTTAATTCTATTATTGTTGGAAGACACATTTTGTATTATTTAAAACTTTTTATATTACTGAAGAGTTAGATTGTCAAAAATCACTTATATTATGGCCTACCTTGGTGACTATTCCATAAGAACTTCAAAATAATGTGTTCTTTTTTATTATACTGTTACTGATTATTTTGATCTCTTCATTTGAGCAATAATATAAATTCTCCAACTCTAGTTATAGATTTATTTATCATTGCAATTCAGCTTCTTCACATTTTGAAACTATTAAAAATATTTATATATTTATTTATATTTTACATCATTGTTCATTTTTGTACAGTGTTTGCTTTTTCCTCTCAGGTGTAGTGCCTGTAGTGCCACCACCAGTTCACCTGTGCACCATTGCCATAGTCCCTTGTTCTCTTCCCTCCATTGTTTTGACCCTTCCCTTTTTACCCTCCCCTGCAAAATGTCTCTGATTTATAGTTGCCTGTTAATTTTTAGTCTATTGTTACTATTTTTCCCCTGATCTCTTATTTGGTTCCCGTATATTCCTCCTATATGTGAAACCATCTGATATTTTTCTTTTTCCTCCTGATTTATTTAATTGAGCATGATCCCTTCTAGCTCCATCCATGTTGCTACGGATGGCATGAGTTTATCTTTTTTGATTGCTGAATAGTATTCCATTGTGTATAAATACCACATCTTGATCCATTCATCTATTTTTGGGCATTTGGGTTGTTTCCATACCTTACATTTTATAAATAGTATTGCAGTAAACATAGAGGTTAAGGTATCCTTTTGAATTAATGTTTTTGTGTCCTTTGGGTAGATCCCCAGGAGTGGAATTGTTGGGTCATACAGTAGCTCCATTTTTAGTAGTTGGAAGAAACTGCACACAGCTTTCCATAATGGTTGGACCAGTTTACATTCCTACCAGCCGTGTAGGAGAGTCCCTTTTCTCCACATCCTTGCCAACATTTGTTGTTGCTAGTTTTTTTTCTTATGTGCCATTCTCACTGGTGTTAGTTGGTATGTCATTGTGGTTTTGACTTGCATTTCCCCGATTATAAGGGATGTTGAACATTTTTGAAACATTGTTATTAGATGCATACAAACTAAATTTTAAAGAGATTAATTTTAAGAGATTAATTCTTTTAATGTCCCTCTTTATGTAATGTTTTCCTATCTCTGTAATATTCATTGTTCTGAGCCATGCTTCATCTGTAAGTAATATGAACACTCCAATTTTTTTCTAATTTGTATTTTCATGCTATCTATTTTTCTACTTTTTAAACTTTAATCCATCATGTTTATAGTTAGAGTTTATTTAAAGACTATGACTGGGTAATTTTTCTTTTTAAACACAGCTTGGCAATTCTGCCTTTAATTGGGGTTTTTTAGATTATAATGTAATTATTGATATACTTGAGATAGTATTTACTTTTTATATTTTAAAAGGGAATTATTAATTTTTGAAAATAATTTTCTTAATATAACCTTGCTTTATAATATCATATGTTTCAGGTGAGTGTGATTGTAAATCCACATCTGTATATCCTAATATAAACTCACCACTAAAAGTCTAATTCTATTCTTTACCATAGAATTGACCCTTTTATCTGACTTACCCACCATATTTACTTCTCATGCTTAATTTTTATTTGCAATACTTAATTTTTAATTCTTTATTTTTTTCTTCCTTCTTTGGATTATTTCCAATAATTTCATATTATTACCACTCAAGTCTTAACTATATTTCATTTTATTTTTGTTTGCCTCTCTAGGTTTTACAATGCATATTATTAGCTTATCAAAGTCTGCTTTTGAAAAATGTCATGCCCCATATTATGGGACTAAAAATAAGAAATTTACCTTTATAGTTACACATTTTCGTTGATTTTGATAATCTTCCTTCCTTTTAGTAGATAAAAATTTCCATTATATAAAATACTCCATCATTGTAAAGAACTTTGGTTAACCTCCATTATAGTGCAGGTTTGCAAGCCATGATCTATAGTTACGGTAGCTCAACCACTGTCATCACTCTGGTGCTACTACTTATTGTATCTCTTGATAATGGTCTTAGTAAAAATTCTGGTAAAAGAATGGTAGAAACTGAGGCAAATTATAATTTTGCATATAAAAGAGCATTTTTTTTCTTAGACTATTAATGTGGAAATTATGTCCAAGTAGTGAGTAGTTGAGCTGGGTTTCTGTTTTGCTCTTACTATTGTAAGAACTGTAATGTACCACAGGCTGCAAATTCCTCCAATGGTGAACTGTGTCTGCGTTGTAATTATTGTGAAGTCTGTTGTAAAATATAATCCTCTTAATTCTTCATTCTCCTTTGCCATATTTTTTACCTCCATGAATCACTGCCTCTATCCTAAATATTCTCCTAATTACTAATTAACAATCTATGACAATGTACAGACACTGTTTATATGAATGATACTTTTCAAAATTCTGCAAACTGGTGGTCTTGCTAAGAAGCCCTGATGAAATAGCATTTGACCAGTCTAGGCCATTCATGATACCTCATTTTCCTTGTTAGAAAGCATTGCTTGTCAGAAAGCATTACTTGTGGGCCACACAAGATCAACAGCATTCTGTTGAGAGTAGTCCTTCTTCCCTCTTGTGACTATGCAGCCTCTCTTTTAACAAACCCCTTTTAGGGGCAACTCTTCTGCCTGCTTATGTCTCAACAAGCATCCTTTACTCTTTTCTCTCTTTTTATAATAAACCCGTCCATTTGGATTAAAAAAAAAGTATTCTGTTGGAGTTTGGAAATTGTGTGAATGAATTATCCTTCCCGATTTTAAGCCTTTAATGCAGTGATTCTCCAGCGGGGACAGTTTTCCCACCTAGGAGACATTTGGCAATGTCTGCTTTCTGGTATCACAGCTGTGTGGGAGAGGTGGTGTTATCTGCATCTAGTAGGCAGGACAGGGAGTTGCTCAGCATTCCGCATGTCATAGAACAGACATTCGAAACTGTGAAGTACGCACTCTAAAATTTCAATAGTCCTGAAATTAAGGAGCCGTGTTTTAGTTGTATTCACTCAGGAATGCTTGTAATCATTTTTCCAGCCATGAAGGAATAACAAATCAAAATCAATTGAGAACAGAGATAAAGCGTACAGATAAGGAGAACTGGAACCTAATGTTATCTAATATCCTGGATCCAGTTCTTCTAGAACCTGGACTCCATCAGAATGCTTTCCTTGGTTTTTGTCACTCTGTCCTTTTAAAATTATGCAATAATGTGCTGAAATTCTGTTATTTATATAACCTAAAAATTACATAATGTGTATAAATTTTGCAGTAGGTACTGGCTTGTGCTTATACTGAGGCAAAGCAGTTGCCATTCTTACTATACCATTTCAGTTGGTATTCACTTTCTAATAGATATACATTGGAATAATTCTAATAGAAAGGAATGGATGAATCTATACACATCAAAAATTTGCACCATGGATATTAACTTCTAAGCGGAAGAAAAGTTTAGCCATTTCTGATTATTGTATCACTGTATTTAAGTTCCTGCTACAATCATACATTTGAAGCCATAGATTTCATTAAATCTCATTAACAAATGACCTCTCAGAGTGCCTCCTGAGGACACAACTCTTTGTTGGAGAAAAAAATGAGATCTTTGTATAGAATATGTCAGTGTGGGGTCGATCTCAGTGAATTTCCTTAAACCTTCATTTCCTTATAACCACTCTTAAGACCCCATAATATGGATTGGATAGTTGTCCATTATAGTCAATTATGGAAACATTGAATTTATTTTGGAATCTTGGTCTGCTTATCCTAAATAATCTTCTAAATTATAAAGCACAAACTTTTTTATAGAGGGTAAGTCGCCAGCTGACCCACCATCATTGCATTCCAAGTTTATGCAGTTAATTTCTTCAAGGTTTTCATGATATAGTATCAATGTAAATTTCAATAATTTATATAGTTAGATCACCCTCTAGGTGTATACAGTGTTAGACTGAGATTGGACCACTGCTATTTTTTCAATGCTGCCTACACTTTTAAAGGTATCTCTAAATCAAACTGTCTTGGTAGCCTAGAGTATTCTCTTACCTCTTGTCTTCTGAAAGCACACCCATACAGAAGTTTGAGTCAAAAAATCTCTCCTTCACAAAGAATTTCCTGCTCCTTAATCATCAGAGTCATTATTCCTCCAACATATTACCTGTGAGATCATTCAGATTTTCTTTATAGGCTACACAGTTCATGCTTATTTTGGTTAGATTCTAAGTGTAGTGAGGCAGAAATTTGATCTTTATCTCCTCAGCCTTCTTCCTTTCATCTTACTAGTCACTGACTTGGATCATCTGGGAATGAGATTCTTCATTTTGGAGCAGAGAATCAAAGAGCATGAGGCCAAGGTTAATTTAGCTTAAAGTGTAGGAAATTAATCTACAAAAATATCTGGAAATCATTACTAGTAATTTTAATGAGGATTATAATTAGTTTCTTGTCAAAAGTGAGGAGCACTTTGTATTGTTTAAGTGGCATAGAAAACTCATTCTATTTATTCTATTATTAATATGCTGCTTAAGGGTCAGGGAGGTGGGCCCAGGGCAAAAACCTAGGTCTGATAAGTCCATAACTGAGGTATCAATTTGTGATTGACAACTATATGTTTATACCTGCATATTATCTAAAACTTTAGCTGTAGAATGGATTAGTTAAGAATTATGTGCAATATCAGAACATAAGAAATGCTCTCAGTAGGTATTTCCTATTCTCCCATATGGGAATGGGAGCCCCAATCTTTCTGTGGTTTGTCTTGATTTATAGAGTTGTAGGAGGAGCATATCACTAACTGTTTCGGGCTGCCAACTCAGCAGTTGGTCTTCAAACTATACACACGTTTCTCTTAAATTATGCACTGTAAAGCTTCATCCCAAGGGCATCTGAACAACTTTCTCTTCCAAGAGTTATAAGACATTTCTTGAATTATAAAAAAACAACCATTATTCAAATTTGAATTGTTTTAATTACATTTAAAATATACTCATTTTGTAATTTGTAACCATTTTAAGGAATCTCTCTTCAAAATTAGTAAACAGGGTTATTGTTTTGCTCACGTGGAAAAGAAACAAACAAAAATAATTGGAACATGAAACAAATATATTTTAGAAGTACCATTTACTTACATTAGTATGTGGGCCACAAAAGTTGGGGTGAATTTGCCTAAATGAAAAAACAAGTTAAAGAGTGACTTGTGTACCAGAGTAAAATAACAATTTTCAGAACTCAATTTCAGAGTAAGTTACTTTTTGGGAAGAAACAGTTACCTGTGTTTATAACCTGCCCTCAGACTCTAAGGCTTCCCTCAAGGTTTTTATTTTGTTTTGTTTTTCCTCCTGCCAGTTGAAGTCCTGCTTAAACTTTAAAACCTGCCTGTAATGTCACTTCTTTTGCAAAAATTCTTTGAGAATTCCACAACTATTATAGTTTTACTCATATATCTGTATTCCATTAAAATGATTTATTTTCTCCTTTACTGTCTCCACTAAAACATACAGTCTCTTAGAGTTACCCTATAGATAAATTTCTCCCAGCTCAATGCAAAGAATATCTGTGCATGATAGTGAAAAAGAAATCCCAGATTCTAACGTTACTCTGGGCAACACATCTGTCTGAGGTAATGTAGCCACTGTGAATTCCCAGTATCTTGGTCCATCCATTTCTATCAAGTTTTTAACTTCTGGTGCTTATTGCTTCAACTGTCACCTTCTGTGGCCATGCTTATGCCCGCCTCTGAAATATTAAACTTTGCTTCTCTTGCTGATTAAGATTACTCTTAGCTTTTTCCCATTCTTTATTGCTACTGTTCTTTGGTGTCTTTAGAATTTACAGATATTGCTTACTGCATTCCTGGCTTCACTTCCTTAACCAATTAATATCCAATGGTGAATTACTTTATCCTCTTTCTGACCCTCACAGCTTCTTTGCCTTCTTGCCTTTCATTTATGACCAATGAGTTGACTTCCTAAAGACTTTCTCTTGCCTGTCAATGATGGAGAATATTCTCTACATATCAATAGACACTAAAGTGACTGCCCCCTAAGTGTCCATCAGAATGATCCTGACTTTGTATTCACCATAGTTATTCCTATCCTTCTTGACCAGTTTCCCTCTTGTCTAGCATCTGACTCTTTCCTTTTTCTGGAAATTTTATTTTTATGTAGTACAAAAGTAATATTGAGACATCTCATTGAGTATTTGTATTATTAGTTGTTCATTGAAAAATATGTGGCAGAATATTAAATGACACAAACAAAAAGTCCTGTTCACTCCAGATGCACAACTTCCTTTCCCCAGACAATGACGTTCACTTACTCATGGTCCTCTCAAATATAGTTTATGGATATATCAGTGTAAGTGTGCACTTGCTCCTTCTTCAAATTCTGTCACCTCCCCTATAACATGCTGATCTCTGGATAGGTAGAATTGCTTGCAGTTCTCCACTGTCCATAGGAATTAAAGCCTCATGACTTGTTCTTGATAAACTCACTGTAATATTCTGCCTCATCATCACCTTTGCCCCATATTTTCCTTGGGAAGTCTGTCTTTATCATGACAGTCTCACTGAGGAGCACATTATCCAGCATATAGGAAACATTTAATAAATGTTAGAATGTTCCTGTAGTTTGCATAGGACCCATATTTTTCTGCCTTCAGATTTTCATTGGTAAAATTCAACATTAATTTTACTTGATCAATCAGGCATTCTTGGAGCTATAGAAAATAGCAGCTAAGAATTTCCCATAAGGGCTATATGAAGGATGGGAAAAATCTGGGATTTTATTTTGTATAATTTGTGTGGAGAAAGACTGGGGAAAAAATTAAAGAAGTAGACTTCTGGGGAACAATGTATATTTCATATGACTGAAAAGAGGTCCCAATTTAGGAAATATTCTGAACCTGTCCTATGTTTTTTTTCCAGAATTTTTTTGTAGGATTTCAAAATTCTTTCAATAAAGTAAACAACTTATTCGTTTCTCTTTTTCATTATGATCAATGCTTTATAAATCCTAAGTATCAAACATGGCGTTAAAAAGTGAAAAAATACATTCTGGGGTTAGCAAGTTCCCACTGGTGCCTCTGGAATAGCTTCTTAGGAGGTGTTAGAAGTAAAAGCAGCAAGTCTTCCTCTACAAAAATACAGTTGGACAAATACTGTATTTTGGGGGATGATTTTGGGAGTCATCACACTCCACACCACCCTGAGGAACTACACTGTTGTCTAAAATCAAGTCATAATATCAACTCCTCAGGCCACTTCTGATTTTTTGTGTGTGCTTTACCATTATCTTACTAGAATTTATTGCCAAAAGAGCAATTAAACTAACCAGAAGGAAGAAAAGTTCTGTGGCATTATAATCTAGGAAAAAAGCTGTCTTCCTTCTTTTGAATTACCTTGTTTAAAATACAGCTATGCTGTAACTCACTTTTTCTCTAACTAAACTTTTGGCAACATAGCTAGAAAAAAATAGCCACGAGCTAGGTCTGCTAAGTGAGTGTGCTTCTCTCCTCACATGAACATGTAGAATCTATAGGATACAGCATCTACAATTTAAAATTCATCTCTCTAAGATGCTTCTGTGCTATGACTAATGGTTTTATTAATAATGAAAGCCATGACTTGCTTTGGTTGTGAAGCAAATTGAAGAGAACACCTCTGGGACTTTTTAAGCTGTGAATGTCAAGGTCAGGAACAGCAGCTGCTACAGTGTGATCCTCTCCCCATGTAATGGACATCAAGACACCTGATTTCCAGAAGTATTTGGTAACTCTGCTTCTGACACTGCATGAAATGTCCTACTAGCTAAAGACTTCTTATTTAAGGTCAATCACTACAGTTACAGAGGAAATATGATAGTAGTTAAAGACATGACTGGCAACAACAAACAGTTTTCTAAGCACTAAAGTAAACTAAAATAAACAAATAAAAACTGAGAACTGCTTGAAATCATTTTCTTTATATCCTGAAAAGTAGTTTTTTTGACATGTATAGTCAAGCATATATCACTTGCACAGGAAGCTCAACCTAGAAAAATTCAATCTTCAGCCAGTAATTTGAGTGGAATAATTTCCCAATTGTTAGAGGTAGTTTTCTTTAAAAATTGGAGTATTAGATTTTTCTCAGGAAGTAGAATTTTCAGAATTCTTATTTCATGTCTCTTTCCATCTACCTTTCTCAATTTACACACATACACGTACAATACCATATATACATTGTTAAATGTGTGTGTGTGTGTGTGTGTGTGTGTGTGTGTGTGTATTTTTAAAACCTTGAAAGCTGTATTTTTGACAAGGAAAATACCAAAGCATTTAAATAATTTTACTTTTTTAAAGATTTATTTATTTATGCATACAAGAGCTGGGGTGTAGGCCGGGGGTGGGGGCGGTGGTGGTGAGAGGATGCACCAGAAAAAGAGTGGGGAGCAGAACAGGCAGATCTACTGAAATACACTGCTTAGGGGAGCAGTGGACAAGGCAGGAGAGGTCTGCTGCGCCATGTGAGTCAGCTCCCTGGCTGGGGACTGAACTCGTGCTGCAGTGGCTGTAGGTAGCTTCATAGTGCTGAGACTTAACATTTGTGCCACCAGAGGCCCATATTTAAATAATTTTAAATGCTAGAATATTTGTGCTGACTTCTAGGGATGTCATTCAGAATGTTTATAAAGTGTTCATTTGTCTCTGTAGGCCCAAGGAAATTTTTTTAAATAATTAAAAAAAGCCCACATGGAATTACTGCTAATAATACTAAACAAACCTTCTTTTCTATCATAAGAAAATGTTTTGGTTAAACATAGTGTGCTTAGCTCAGGCAGTTTGCTGCCTTGAATGTTTCAGTGTATGAGTGTGCATATGATCAGCAAGTAGCCACTTGACCTATAGGCTTTGTGAATATTGCCATCAATGGCAGTTGGGCTTCTTGAGGGGTGTCCAGTATAAGACTAATTAATTTCCTTCAGATTCCAACCTAGGAGGCCTCCCTGGTGGCACATGGGGTTAAGTCTCAGCACTATGAAGCTATGGGCAGCCACTGCAGCAAGAGTTCAATCCCCGACCAGGGAGCTGACCCACATGACACAGCAGATCTCTCCTGCCTTGCCCGCTGCTCCCCTCAGCAGTGTATTTCAGTCAATTCACTTGTTCTGCTCCCACTCTGTTTTTGGTGAATCCTCTTACCCCTCAACACCTCTGGCCTACACCCCAGCTCTTATAAATAAATAATAAATAAATAAATAAAATAATAAATAAATCTTTAAAAAAATAAATAAAATAAGCAGATTCTAACCTAGGCAGTTTTGCCTTCAAACTTCACCGCATTAGTCTCCATTTTTTTGAGTTACCATCTAGGATTCAGATGCTTAGAAGAATTGAGCTTCGTGGGTGAGGCATAGAGTAGATCAAGTGGGCTATGTTACATACTTTTAATATCATGTCTTTTTACTGTTAAATATAACTGTTTGGGCCTCCCCGGTGGCGCAGCGGTTGAGCGCTGTGCTGAGGAGCTGTCGGCAGGGCTGGCAATGCAAGTTCCACGCCCAGCCAGGGAGAATCCCACGTGGTGCGGCAGACCTCTCCTGCCTTGCCCGCTGCTCCCCTCAGCAGTGTATTTCTGATCTGCCTGTTCTGCTCCCCGCTCTGTCTCTGGCGGATCCTCTCGCCGCCTCTCGCCTCTGGCCTGTACCCCAACTTGTATGTATAAATAAATAAATCTAAAATAAATAAATAAATAAATAAATCTTAAAAAATATTTAAAAAATATAACTGTTGATCTTAATTTGCAATTGGACAATATAATTTAAAAAATGATACACATTAATAGAGAAATAATTTTTAATTTTCTTCATCTCTGTTTAATCTGACTATTGTTTAAATGCAAGTTGAGTAGGACTTAACATGTCAACCCAAGGAAACAGATATTTTCCCATGAGTGTGTGCACATGTATGTGTGTGTATGTGTGTGCACCTGCTAGAAAGAGTTTTAGCAATATCCTAATCTAATAGTGATTTTCAAAGTATTTCGGAGTCCTGGTGGTACCCTATTTGCCTTTCCAACCCTAACTCAACTAGGGAAACTCTCATTTTATCTGTTTTGCAAATTGAGTCTTGGAATAAAATTTCATTTATGCATAGTATTCTGTACTGAAAAAAGAGTAGAACTACTGTCTTGTCTAACCCCTGCATTTACTTATTAGAGTACATGGTAATTACCCTCACAACGACTTGAAGTTATAGATGATGTTAACTTCCCCATTTTATAAATGAAAAGTGGTTTTTTCATCTGGCATGTATAGTTAAGCATTTATTATTTGTACAGAAAGCTCAACTTACAAAAATTCAATCTTCAGCCAGTAATTTGGGTTGAATAACTTCCCAATAGTTGGATGTAGTTTTCTTTAGTAGTTGGGAGTACTAGAAACCAAAACAGAAAGTTTAAAATAATTGTCCTGATTTTGCATAGCTAGTATCTGCAGCACTGGGAATCCAACCCAGGTTTTTGCCTTCAGATTTCGTAGCCTTAGCGACTTGTTTTTCCTTTTCTTTTGTACTCTTCTGGATCATGTTAACATCTCTCAATTGTCTCCTCAACTATTAAGTGCTATGATAGTTTTGTTTCTTCTAGAACTTTTCACTATAATTTTATTGACCCTAGAAAGAATGTTATCAATCTGACTTCCTGCCATTCCTAGGAAAAAAATCATGGTGACCTGTTTGTATATGGAGGTGACCTTCCCATCTCCATTCATGCTCTGAGCTCTCAAGGATTAAAATAAAAAGCAGAAAAGGAAAGATCACAGTTTTTCACACTCTGTATTTTCAGGATCCCTCCTATCCCTACTTAGGGGATTCTTTTCTTTCAATTGACTGAATCCTCACCTTAGCTGTGTGTCCTTCAGAAATAGAGTCAGGGTGATTCTCATTGTCATTCACTGTTTTACTTGCTTCTGACACACACCGATAACCTGGCTTTGAACAAATCAGTCACTCTCAAAAGAATTTTAATGACTTTTTATAGAATGTAACATTCTAGAACCTCCCTAGTGGCCTAGGGGTTAAATCTCAGCACTATCACCCCTATGGCCTGAGTTCGATCCCCAGCCAGGGAGCTAACCCACATATGGTGCAGCAGACCTCTCTTGTCTCACCTGCTGCTCTCCTTAGCAGTGTGTTTTAGTAGATCAGTCTGTTCTGCTCCCCACTCTGTCTCTGGTGAATGCCCCTGCACCTCTGGCCTACACCCCAGCTCTTCTACACAAAAATAAAAATAAAAATCTTTTTTTTTAAATGTAACATTCTATTTTTCCCTTTAAAATTTTTAATTTTGGATACACTTTTATTAGCCAGGTAATGCATTCATATGGCTTAAAACTCAGTGGATATGAAATGGGAGTGAAGGATCTTCTCCCTACTCCTATCCCCAGCTACCTATTCTGAGCATCCAGAGATAGCCAAATGAGTATAAAACATAGTATTCAGATCCCTTTTTTTTAGATTTATTTATTTATGCATACAAGCTGGGGTACAGGCCAGGGGCGTGGGGCAGCGAGAGGGTTCACCAGACACAGAGTGGGGAGCAGACAGGCAGATTGACGGAAATACACTGCTGAGGGGAGCAGCGGGCGAGGCAGGAGAGGTCTGCTGCGCCATGTGGGAAATCTCCCTGGCCGGGTCGTCCAACCCGTGTCATCTCGCCTACGGCTCCACAGTGCATGGCTTTACTGCTGCGCCACCAGGGAGGCCCAGTATTGAGATCCCTTTTAACATCTATACCAATTTCACTTTCTCCCTTCTGATTGTTACAGACCCATGTCTGACCTTGCTTTTCTCTGATTTTTTTCCATACTTATTTTGTTCATTGGGTGGAACAGTTAAAGTAAACAATATGTTCTTTTGCAACAGTGGAGTAGTACTGAAATACGAGAAAATCATAAAACAACCAGGAATTCAATGTGGCAGAGCAAAGTTTTATTAATGAGAGTGACTCATTTGGGTCAAGTTTAAATAAAGTAGCAAATGCAAAATCATTTTACTCTGTATGAAGAGTACTCTTATCCTGCATTTCACCCAACTCATTGTTTCACTTCCCTTCCTAGTCATTAGCTTGACTATAAGAACTTTGATAGAGTTGTAAACCTCAAAGAGTGGCTTGCCATTCCTTACTATATATTATTCTACTTCAGTTTTCATAGTTGTCTAATGACTAGATCTTATGTCACAGTTCTAAATAGGACTCTATTAGCATAAGTGCTCCTTTGAAGCTAGAAGTAATGAAGTATACAGTAGAGAATTTTGAATTAGAAGACTTAAGTTCTAGTTCATCTCTTTACATATTAGCAATATTGACTCTGAGCAAGTTTTTTTTATTTCTTGAAATTCCAGTTTACTTATATAGGAGTGATTATGTGAGGGCTGAAGGAGACAATAGATGTGAAATGCCTGACACATATCAGATAGCCAATACTTAATGGTTTCCTTTACTTATGGCAATTTCACATTTCCAGGATTTTACTAGTGATTTGGGGTAGCTGAACTAGGGGGTAATTTTAATTGAACTGTAATACATGTAACATGAAATTTCAAAAATATACACATGGTCCAATTTTTAAAACATACACATGGTTTTTAGTATATTCAGAAAGTCGTATGACTGTTGACACCATTTCAGGCAGAACACTTCTTCATCCCCAAAGACCCTGGCACCCATTAAGCACTTGCACTCTATCCTCCCCTTCCTTTGCACCTACCAGCCCCTAGCAACCAATAATCTGCTTTTAGTTTCTGGAATACTGATTCTAGATATTTCATATAAATTATAATATATATACATTCTTTCACTTCATGTATTTTTCAGGGTCATCCATGTTGTAACAGTCTGTACTTTATTCCTTTTTATTACTAGATAATGCTCCATTGTATGGATATGCTGTTTTGTTTATCCCTTCATGAATTTGTGGACATTTGAGTTATTTCTACATTTTGATGACAATGAATAATGCTACAAGCTTTGTATATAAGTTTTTATTTGGACACTGGTTTTCATTTTGTGGGGAGGGGAATGGTTAGGAATGGAACTATTGGGTCATTTGGTAGTAAATACATGCTTAAATTTTTGAGGGATTTTTGAAATGTTTTCCATAAATGCTACACAAAATTTCATTCCTAGCACCAATATATGAGGATTTATAAACATTATTACCATTTGTTATTATTGATATTTCTATATTTTTGATTATAGTCATCCTAGTTTGTGTAAGCTTGTATCTTATTTTGATTTTGATTTTCATTTCTTTAATGACAGACAACATACAGAATTTTTAATGTGCTTATTAGCTATTTGTATATCTTCCTTTGAAAAATTCTATTAAAATTCTTGGCCTATTTAAAAAATTGGGGTATGTGTCTCTATTGTTGCACTGTAAGATTTCTTTATGTAGTGCTTATTTTTCTATTCAATATATAATTTCACATATTTTCTCCCATTTGGGGGTTTATTTTCTCATTATTGATGATGGCCTCAAACAGAAAAGTTTTAAATTTTAATGAAATCCTATCCCTCTGTTCTTTCCTTTAGTCCTTTCTTGTGGTTTTCATTACATCTACAAATCCTTTGCCTAATCAATAGCAATGATTTATGTGTGTGTTTTCTTCCAAGGGTTTTACAATGTTAAATCTTACATTTTATATTAAATTTTCCCCCTTTTTATTGAGATAACATTGGTTGGCAACCCTGTATATGGTTTAGAGGCATAGGATCACACCCTTCAGGTTTATGTTACCAACACATTACTACCACCAAGACACTGAAAGTACTGTGTCTTAGCCCATTGCGCACCCTCTGCATTTTGCTCTCCTTTTTCCCCCCACCTCTCTGGTGGCTTCAATTCTACAGTGATAATTTTAGTGTTTCTTATTGGTTTGATTTATTTGAAACTTTGTTTAGTTTCTCTGTATCACACATGTAAATGACACCATTTGCTATTTGTCTTTCTTTCTGACATTTTGCTTAGCATAATGCCCTCCGATCCATCCATGTTGTCACAAATGACAAGAGTCTATCTTTTGTTTTTCATAGGTGAGTAGTATTCCTTTGTGTACATATACCACATCTTCCTAATCTACTCATCTATCTTTGAATACTTAAGTTCTTTCCATATCATGGTTATTGTAAATAGTGCTGCAATGAACATAAGAGTGCATATATTCCTTCAGTGTGTTTTTGCATTCTTCAAATAGGTACCTAGGAATGGAATTACTGGACCACATAGTAGGTAAATGCTCAATATTTTCAGAAACTTCCATATTCTTTTCCTTAGGACTGGACAAGTCTACATTCCCAGAAATGAAATTCTCTTTTTCTCCTCACTAACAATTTTGTTTTCTGGTGTTTCGGATATGGACCATTCTAATAGGTGTGAGGTGTTATCTCATGGTGTTTCTGGGTTGCATTTCTATGACAGTAAATGATGATGGGCCATTTTTCATATGCCTGTTGACCACCTGTATGTCTTCTTTAGAGAAGTGTGTATATAGCTCTTTCCCTCCCTCCCCCGTCCTCTTATATTTTTTGGTAGGGTTTTCATTTTCCTGGGTTGTATAAGTATTTTTTGTAGATCTTGGATATCAGTCCCTTGTCAGATATATGGTGTGTCCCCCCATTTAGTAGGGTGTCCTTTTGTTTTAGTAATATTATATTTTACTATGTGGAAGATTTCTAGTTTGATGCAGTTCTAATTGTTTATATTTCCTATCTCTTGCTTTTTGCTTTTTTTTTTTTTTTGGCAAATCCACAAAAACATTACTGAAGGATATATCATGGAGTATTTTGCCTCTGTTTTCTTCTATTTATTTTATGATTTCATGTCTCACAGCCAAAATTTTAATAAAATTTTGGTTAATTTTTGGGTATCATGTGAGAGGTTGGTCTGGTTTCATTTTATTGCATGTAACTATCCAGTTATCCCAACAACAGTTGTTGAAGAGATTTTCCTTTTTCAATGTATACTCTGCCTTTTTGTGATAGATTAACTGTCCATATAACTATGGGTTTATTTCTGGGTTTGTATGTCTGTTTTGTTCCAGTATCATGCTTTTTGATTATTGTAGCTTTGCAGTATAGTTTGACCTGGTCTTGTGATACCACCTACTCTTCTTTTTGTTTTTGGTCAGAATTGCTTGGCTATTTGTAGTCTTTTGTGGTTCTGTGTGAATTTCGGTAATGTTTGGAAAACATTCCTTCTTTCTAAACATTTTGGAAAGGTTTGAGAAGGGTCGTTATTAGTTTGTCTTTGAAGGGTTTGGTAGAAGCCACATATGATACTATATGTCCTGGGCTTATTTTGGGGGGGAGGACAGTGAGGGAGGGATTTTGACTACTTTTTCTATTTCCTTGCTAGCAATTGGTCTGTTCAAAATTTCCATATTTTCCTGATTCTGTCCTAGAAGATTGTATGTATTTGAGAAATTGTCTATTTCGTCTTAGTTATTGAATTTATTGAATTTCTATTGACTTCTATTCATATATTTCTTCTCTAATTTTTATTATTTCCTTCCTGCTACCTGCTTTTACCTTTGTGTATTCTTTCTTTTCTAATTCCTTAAGTGGTAAGGTTTGATTGTTTAATTGGGATGTTTATTGTTTCTTGGCATAGACCTCCAGTGTTATATACTTACCTCTTAGTACTGTTCTAGCTGTGTTTCATAGGTTCAGATACTTACAGAACATTTCACCCAAACACCAGAATACATTCTTTTGTAAGTATTCACATAATGTTCTCAAAGATAGACCATAGTTTGGAACAAAAATTCGTTTCAATAAATTTATGAAGATAGAAATTTTATCAGTTATTTTTTGGATCACAATAGTATGACAGTAGAAATCATCCCCTCTCCCCTACCCAATAAAGAGACAAATTTGTGGAAATTAAATAACATGCTACTAAACAACTACTAGGTCAATAAAGAAATCAAAGTGATGTCAAAAATTATCTAGAGAAGAATGAAAATGAAGACACAACTTATCAGTCCTTATTATTATTATTATTTTAAAATATATATTTTATTGTTATTTATGTCTTTTACATTTTGTATTCCCCTTCGGTAGCCCACCACCAATTCACCCGTGATCCATCGCCATGGTCCCTTGTGTTCTTTTCTATTCCATTTTGTGCCCTCTTCCTTCCCCGATCCCGCCCCACCTGCTGATTGTCTCTCTCCTATTTGGTTTCCTTATAGTCCTGTTATAAGTGAAACCATTTGATATTTTTCTCTTTCTTTCTGGCTTATTTCACTCAGTCCTTATTATTGCCACACTGCAGGCTGGGAGCCCCTTGGAAAACCATACATGATCCTCTTGATTTTTGTCTCTTAGCTTGTGACAACTGCTGTCTCCAGTGCCAAAGTCCCAAATTTCTATTTATATAAAATTTCTATTTATATAAAATTATTACAAGGTAAGAGCTTGACATATTTTCCCTTAAAATATCACACACATGATCTACCTTTATACTATTCTGATCCAATAGGGACTTATTGGTCCTTATTACTGAGGGATATAGTAATAAAGGCTATCTCAGGAAGCAAAAAAAATCACAAATAAAATAATCTAAATTCACATTTAAAGGGACTAGAAAAAGAAGAATAAGTGAAGTCAAAAGTCAGTGGAAAGAAGGGAATAATAAAAATTAGAGCAGTGATTCATGAAATAGATCACAAAGACAATCTAAAAGAACAGTGAACTCAAGAGCTGGTTCTTTGAAAAGACTGGCAAATTGACAAATGTTTAGCTTAGTGTGCAATGAAAAGAGACCAAACACAAGTAGATAAAACCAGGAGTAAAAGAGAATTATAACATACGACAGAAATACAAAGGATCATGAGAGCATTATGAGCAATTATATGACAGCAAATTCTCTAAGGGGGTGTAAATCAAGGACTAATTCATTGTCTTGTTACAGTATTTCAAGATGCAAAACTGAGGACTAACCCAGGTGAGCTGCTTTAGGAATCAATATTATGAGCCAAATGTGAGCCCACATAGAGCTGCCAGACAAAATTCTTCAACCTATTTTCGTAAAGCGGCACTTCTATTTATATAAAATTATTAAAAGGTAATAACCTGACACTTTTCCCTTAAAATATCACACTTAAATATTATGGACTTACTAGATCTCTAAAATAACTCAGCAGTTACTCCTTGCATCAGAGTAGTATAAACTTTTTTTGTTTCTAGGATTTTGAAAGAATGGGCATTTAGGAAACTGCGTTAAAAGACTGGGAAAATATTTATTTTTGTGATGTGAGAAAGAGAAAGAGAGGAGATTGAGACTGAAACTGACAGTTTTGTTTATCTACAATTTGTGAAGAATAAAAGACTACCTAAGTAAAAATATAAGTATACACATTTAATACTTAAAGTTTTATAAACAGCTGCAGATTTATTGTATGATGATTGTGTATGTGTGTGTGCACGTGCGTGTGTGTGTGTGTGTGTATGTAAAGGCGGACTGAGAGGGTAAAGAGTGAAAAAAGTGAAATGGTATTTTTAAGTGACTATATTTTCCTAATAACTCTTTATCCTTGGAGAGTTTGAAGAAGACTGGCTGAAAGTTGGCCCTGTCCTTGATGTGAGATGTATCACCTACACCCCCCACAACATGCATCCTCACACAAGCTATCTCACAGGTGAAATGATTTATAATCATAAATGAGTACTTTTAGGTCAATATCAATGTAAGTAGAAATATTTTAGTTCTTTCAGCCACTAATTTCTAATTAGATTCTGTCTAACACTCTGAGACAGGAGTGTCATTGTGTTTGCTTTTGTGCTGTCCATCCTAATTAATGAACAGACTCTTTCATAAGTAGATTAATGGAAGTCATCTCATTACCCAAAGTTATTTCAAGCATGGTTATATTGCACCTCATTAGAGAAGCATGAATTGGGCAGCTTTCAATTAGAAGACAAAACACATGTAAGTGTGGGACGCATTATTTTTAAAATAGTTTGTGTCATGCTTCCAGAAAGGATTGTTAGCTTTCATTTATCCACCTATACGTTCATCCAGAAAGACAGATTTAAAAAAAAAAAAATTGATGCTGATTTTCTACTGGATTTGTTACCAGAAGCTTTTACTTAGCTCCAGATTTATTGATTAATAAATATATAATCTCAGTGAATTTAAAGTCTGTGTGCATCACTTTTTTTATTTGCAAAAGTGGAAGTGACACCTTAACAACTTACCAAGCTTATAATGTTGAGAGAATGTGAACAAAAATACTTAATAATCCACACTAATTTTCTCTTCCTCACATGCATGTCAGTCCTTTTTGGTACGCCCTTTTTTCCCTGTGGTAACTTTCTGCTCAGGTCTTTCTTCTATGTGATCTTCTTTTTTTTTTTTTTTTTTTTTAAAGATTTATTTATTTATACATACAAGCTGGGGTACAGGCCAGAGGCGTGGGGCGGCGAGAGGGTTCACCAGAAACAGAGTGGGGAGCAGAACAGGCAGATCAGAAATACACTGCTGAGGGGAGCAGCGGGCGAGGCAGGAGAGGTCTGCTGCACCATGTGGGATTCTCCCCGGCTGGGCATCGAACTCGCATGGCGAGCTGCCAACAGCACCACAGCACAGCGCTCAACCGCTGTGCTACCAGGGAGGCCCTATGTGATCTTCTTAATTTCAGGTTTTTTAATTTTTTTTTAAGATTTATTTATTTATGCATACAAGCTGGGGTACAGGCCAGAGGCATAGGGCGGTGAGAAGGTTCACCAGAGACAGAGTGGGGAGCAGAACAGGCAGAGGCCGGAAATACACTGCTGAGGGGAGCATCGGGCAAGGCAGGAGAGGTCTGCCGCACCATGTGGGAATCTCCCCGGGTGGGTGTCGAACTTGCATTGCCCGCTGCTGACAGCTCCACAGCGCAGCACTTAACTGCTCTGCCACCAGGGTGGCCCTTAATTTCAATTTTAGAATCAATGATACATCCTTGACTCCTTCACCTCCAGCAAGCTGAACCTCAAACTTCACTTCATGGTCATGTCACACCCTATCAAGATCCATGTCTGCAATATAACTAACTTTGTCTTCCTCATGAACTCCTCTGGTGCAAACTCTTACACTTTATTATCTCACCTTCTGATCATAACTTCCTATTTCTTTATTTTCTTTCTATCTCTTTATTAGTTCATTTAGAACTTAAAATTTTTGGACTTCACGTATTGATTAATAAAGGACTAATCCACCTTTCAACCCACATTAATTCACATCAAGAAAAGAAAATTTGGGCCTCCCGGGTGGCGCAGCAGTTAAGCACTGCGCTGTGGAGCTGTCGGCAGCGGAAACGCGAGTTCGACGCCCGGCCAGGGAGAATCCCACATGGCGCGGCAGACCTCTCCTACCTCGCCCGCTGCTCCCCTCAGCAGTGTATTTCTGATCTGCCTGTTCTGCTCCCCACTCTGTCTCTGGTGAACCCTCTCGCCGCCCCACGCCTCTGGCCTGTACCCCAACTTGTATGTATAAGTAAAAAATAAATCTTTAAAAAAAAAAAAGAAAAGAAAAGAAAATTCTCATTCAAAAATATTAATCATGTATTTTGGGGAGGTTTTTAATTACTGTTTCATTTTCACTGCTTGTGATTGGTCTGTTTAGGTGTTCTATATCTTCTTTGTCTAGTTTTGGTTGTGGTACATATACGCAATGGAATACTATTCAGCATTCAAAGAAGACAAACACATGCAATTTGCAGCTACATGGATGGAATTAGAGGGGATCATACTTAGTGAAATAAGCCAGAAAGAAAGAGAAAAATATCGAATGGTTTCACTTATAACAGGACTATAAGAAAACCAAATAGGAGAGAGACACTCAGCGGGTAGGGGGAAGGCAGGGGTGAGGGGAGGATAAGGGCACAAAATGGAGTAGAAAAGAACACAAGGGACCACAGTGATGGATCACAGGTGAATTGGTGGTGGGTTACCCAAGAGGAATACAAAATGTAAAAGATATAAATAACAATAAAAATATATATATTAAAAAATTATTAATCATGTAATCTCAAAAATCACGAGAGTAGCTAACAGTCTAAAGTTACACATCATGTTAACTGAATAAAAAAAAGAAGAATGGGTAAGAAAATGTAATATATATATGTGATGGAACATTGTTTAACTTTAAAAAAGAAAGAAAACCAGTAATATACAATAAGAGTGAAACTGGAGGATATTATGCTAAGTGAAGTAAGTCCATCACAAAAAGACAAATACCGTATGATCCCACTTACATAAGGTATATAACATAGTCAAATTCATGGAATCAAAGAGTGGAATGCTGGTTTCCAGGGCTTGGGGTGTAAAGGAAAAGGAAGTTGCTGTTTAATGGACACAAGAAATCAGTCAGACAAAACGAATAATCTCTAGAGATGTGCTGTACAGCATTGCACCTAAGTCAATAATAGTGTACTGTATACTTAAGTATACCTTAATAGGTTAGGTCTCACATTAAGTGTATGATTCCAATACAATGAAACTTTAAAGAGCAGGGTTTTCTCTCACTTGGCAGAAGTGAGAAATATTCAAAATACAGTAAGGATTCAATGTACTGATTGTAAGATGGAAGGACCATGTGACAAGGAATATGGTGGTCTCAAGAAGTTGAAAGAAGCATCCAACTGATGTTAGCAAGGACCTCCATCCACTACCTAAAGGGAATGAACTCTGCCAACACTGATCTTGAAAGAGGACTCCAAGAGCCACAATCTTGTGAAAACTTTTGTTTCAGCCTCGTGACAGCCTGAGTCAAGAATCCAGCCAGTTACACATGCCTGAACTTCTGACCTAAAGGTTGTGAACTCATAAAAGGGGATTGCAAACCATTGGAAATGTAGTCATCATTAGAGAACAATAAAAAACTAGTAAGGATTTTAATTAGAAAAGGTTGTCCTGGGCCTCCTTGGTGGCCCAACGGGTTGAGTCTCAGCCTGTGAAGCTATCCGCAGCCACTGCAGCAGGAGTTCGATCCCCAGCCAGGGAGATTCCCACATGGTGCAGCAGATCTGTCCTGCCTCGCCCGCTGCTCCCCTCAGCAGTGTATTTCAATAGATCTGCCTGTTCTGCTCCCCACTTAGTCTCTGGTGAACCCTCTCACCACCCCACAACTCTGGCTTACACCCCAATTCTTGTATGCATAAATAAATAAATAAATACTTTTTAAAAGAAAAGGCTGTCCTTTGCTTTCACCAATGCTTATCCTAGAAGGAAATATTTTATAATTTTCTGAATGTCTCTTTTCATACATCTTGTAGTATTTTCTCTTATCCTAAGAGGACCTGCTTATAGTACTAGTTCTGAATATGATATAATCAAAAGGGAAAAAAATCAGTGATGAATAAAAATGACAAGAGCTATCAGAAACTTAGCATTCAACAAAACAGTGCTAAGCAGAAAACAGCACTGTGGGCTGATATGAAGAAACAAAATCTCAAAAAAATAGCATTCCATCTTGAGGAGCTAGAAAAGAACAAGTAAAAACAAAAGCTACTAGAAAGAAGTAAAAAATTAAGGCAGGTATAAACAAAATAGAAATAAAAATGAGTAAAAGAGATCAATGAAACCAAAATCTGATTCTGAAAAGGTAAACAAACGGACAAACCTCTAACTAACTGAATTAATAGCACAAAAAAAGGTGAAAATACTAAAAAATAGAATCAGAAAAAATGAAAGTTACAACAGACATCACAGAAATACAGAAGATTGTGTGAGACTACTGTGAACATATTTATGCCAATAAATTGAATAATCTATTTTGAGTACAGAAGTAGACTGTCCAAAAATACTTCTATGGGCAATTAATTACAACAAAAGAGTCAACAAAGTACTGTGAAAGGAAAGTCTTTTCAACAAATGCTGTTAGGAAAACTGGACAGTCCCATTCAAAAGAATGAAACTAGAGCTTTATCTCACACCATATACAAAAATTAACACAACTATACTAAAGATTTGGATGTAAGACCTGACATTATAAAATACATAAAAGAAAACATCAACAAGCACTCCAGAACACTGACTTCAGCAATGTCTTTGGGGATTTGACTGCAATGGCCTGGAGAACAAAAGCATAAATAAACAAATGTTACTACCTGAAACTAAAAAGTTTCTTCATAGTAGAAGAAACTATCAGTGAATCACAAAGACATACTACTGAGTAAGGACTGATATTTTCACATCATATATCTGACAAGGGCTAATATTCAAGATCTACCAAGAACTCGTACAACTCAACAAAAAGAAAGCAAATAACTCAATTGAAAAATGGGCAGAAATCAACAGATACTTCTCTAGAGAGAACATACAGATGGCCAACAATCACATGAAAAAAATGTGCATCATCACTTATCAGGGAAATGCAAATCAAAACCGCAATGAGATACCACCTCATCTCTTGAGGGTGGTCCATATCAAAAAGACTAGAAACAAGTTTTGACGAAGATGAAGAAATGTAGACAGGTCCAGTATCTATGGAAAATAGCACTGGTCAACAGTGAGATCATAACTGACTTAAAAAGGCCCTAATCTGTAGTATCTTGGTGTGCTGAACATGAATATAACCCTGAAAATTTTTTATTAGCTCTCATTTTGAAGATATTTCATACAATTTATTTTGTATATTTCACCATGTAAATTTACCCAGTAGGACTGCAACAACATCCTAAATCAGCCTAGAATGATGTAATATTGCATGGCATTGCATAATACCATCATGCACATATCATCCAGAGTTGATTGCATCATTTTATGATGCAATGCAATACTACTGCCAGGTGGCTGCTGAAGGAAGCTGACGTCAGCAGTGCACTATAGAAAGCCCTGTCAGAAAGGTTGAGCATTGAAAATATTTCAGACTTTGTGCAAGACAGTTTAAGCTACTGTTCCATAGAACGGTTATTATTTTATCCATTTAGGCCCAATACAGAACAGTAATGCCTCAAAAGCGCGTTAATAGTGTGGGCAATTTCTGCTCTATTTGTGGGGATGTGACATTTGCCAACCAGAAGAAAAGGATCAATTCTCAAGTGAAAGAGGCTTATCATCTTTACTTCGGATGCAAGGTTGGTGACCAAGACAAGCCTTGGGCCCCGCATATATGCTGTGCTGCATGTACAACACAGCTTTCACAGTGATTCAGTGGCAAAAGTCCATCAACGCTATTTGCAGTCCCCATGGTGTGGAGAGAACCAAGCAACCACATCAAAGACTGATACTTCTGCTTGGTTTCTCCTCTTTCTGGCAGAATAACAAAGCAAAAGAAGTCGAGACTAGTCTACCCCAAACATCCCATCTGCATTGAGATGACTGGTTCAACAACTTGCTGCAGGGTGATGCGAAACAAGCATGGAATGCTTTTTACCTAGTGTCTACAAACTTTCTTGGGAATGTTAGGGCAGAAAACTACAACGAACTAGTGGAAGACATGCTGATGCAGTATCAGAAACTTGGGGACAATATGTCTCTAACGATCCACTTCCTTCATTTCCATCTGGATTTCTCCCCTGAAAATTGTGGTATGGTTAGTGATGAACATGGTTAACATTTTTATCAAGATATTGCATCAATGAAACAAAGATACCAGGGAAAATGGTCCACTACAATGCTGGCTGACTACTGCTGGACACTCCCCAGAGATGTTCCTGAACAGTTGTACAAGAGACAAGTGAAGAAATCTAAGAAGTAGTGTATGCTTTGATTTTTTTACAGGTATTAACTGTAGGCCTATTACTATTGGCATGCATTTCGTGATATAAACATCCATTTATTGCAGATTACAAAAAAAAGATAGAGCTAAAATTAGAATTTGACTGTCATATTCGGGTTGAGCACATACAAATTAATAGGAAATGACTAATTTTATTTCAGTAACATGACGTTTGTAAAAATTTGCTGACCAGTGTAGTATGGAGGTTTCTCAAAATATTAAACATAGAGCTATCCATATGATTCAGCAATTTCACTCCTATATTTCTGTCTAAGGAAGACAAAAACACCAATTGGAAGCGATATATACAGTCCTGTGTTCACTGCAGCACTATTTACCTTCCCTACTTTTCCCACCTCACTTTCCCTACTGATAATCACCAAAAAAGAAAGACAAATACCATATGGTTTCTCTTAGATGTGGAAAATAAAGAAACAAAACAAAGCAACAAACAAAACCAAAACAAACCCATAGATTCTGATAACACAGTTTAGACTTTAAAAAGTTGTTAAACTACTTGAAGTATTCAAAAGTAATAAAAAAATGGGTCCTATTGGACATTCAGAACACATGTAATAGGTAACATTCACCCACATCATCCACAGTAGGTCTCCCCAATACCCTCTGTAGAGGAAGGTTTTTTTATTAAATTTTTTTTTTTAAGATTTATTTATTTATACATACAAGCTGGGGTATAGGCCAGAGGCATGGGGAGGCGAGAGGGTTCACCAGAGACAGAGCGGGGAGCAGAATAGGCAGGTCAGATATACACTGCTGAGGGGAGCAGCGGGCGAGGCAGGAGAGGTCTGCCACGCCATGTGGGAATCTCCCTGGCTGGGCGTCAAACTCGCATCCCATGCTGCTGACAGCTCCACAGCGCAGCACTCAACTGCTGCGCTACCAGGGAGACACAGAGGAAGGATGTTTTACCTTGGAAGTACTAACATCACAGAAGTCATGTGCTCCCCAGAGAACATGATGGCAGATGTTAGTCTTTTGTCTAGAAATGTATCCAAACACACAAATACATAATTTTGCACACAAATTACTCCCTTTGTCAGTCTGTGTCTCCCTCTGGCTTTATATACAGTAGGAGTGTATGGAACCTATGGAATTGTCTGTGAAATGCAAACCTTTGATGATCACAGACAGGAACAATGAACAAATCAAGTTCACAAACCTGCTTTTACTCTTTTCAGTTAAAGACATATCAGAAGCAACCACCTGCCTATGCTAAATGTGTCATAGATTAACGAACCACCCTAAGAATGCCAGCTGTGACCCCAATGTCATAGAAGGGCACCAAAAATATTCATTAATGATGATTAATGAGGAATTGTTCCCTAAGGAAGTGGTATTTAGAATTGGCTTTGTGGGTACTGGACAAGTCTAAGAGGAGACCAAATTATCTCTAATTGACTCATCATTTTGGACCTCCTCATAGGCTTTTTAAAATGTAAACTAACACTCAACATATTAATCCAGTTTGAAACACTCATCTCCAAGAAACATTCATCAAAAGTTGTTTCTTTAAACTTGTAAAAATATTTAAATGAAGTTGGGATATTGAGATGCCTAGGTAATAATCTGCATTCACTTGCATTCATTAGTTTCACATTTCTAAGAATGTTTACATTGTGTCTCACTTTCTAGTTCTATATTCTTAAAACAGTTCCGTAAATAATGTAATGGTGGTCTATTTACCTCTTCCCATGAAAAAAATAATACAGAGATGTCAAATGACCTGCTCAACGTTACAAAGCAAAGTGTGAAGCAGAACTGAGAGAATTATCTAGATTTTCCTTTTCCTTCTTTCAGACATCAAGTTAAATATACACATTAAGAAGGCAGAGTGATATATATTAGGCAAACAAAGTTCTCTTAGAAAATATCTAATAAAAGCAAGTTGGCATCTTATTTATATTGTTTTTCCCAATCAATTTAAGGAATGCCTCCACTAAGGTAAAAAAAACACATCATTAAAAAAAAAAAACAGTATCTGTGTGAACTTAGTTTTATGAGTTTGCTTCTTGTAGATGTTATGTGACTATAAAGGAAAAGAGAAATGAGTGGTGATTTCAGAAATATGTATTGTGTTTGCTGTCAGTGAAGTCTATTTTAAGTTCAAGGATAAGTATCCAGGAATTCTGAATCCCCGTAGAAGCCTTTATATTTATTATAAATTAAATTTTAGGCCTCTGTGAGGCATTTCTATTATAATCAGTGCTGATCAAGTTATGCAACAGAAAATTCCATTCTATAAATTGTATTTACTTCCTGCAATAAGGCTTCATCAAGTGAAAAATAAGCTAGTACAAGAAGCACAGAATCAGAATTCAGATATTTGTGAAAACTAAGAAGTCCTCTATTTTTCTTTTAACTTTATAGTTCTGTTCAAGCAGAACTATGACAATAGTTGAGGGCCAAAAGTCATTTATGCAGCATTTAAGTGCTGTTTTCTTTTTCTTCTTTTGTTGAGGTAGTATAGGTTTAGAATATTGCATATGAATCAGAGGAACAGGATCACTCTTCAAATATATGTTATCACACCACATCCACCACCAGGCACCTTCACCACAATCCACTGGGCTCTCTCCATCCCTGTCTTCCAGCTTCCTCTTTCCCCTCTGGTAGCCTCAATTCTATAGTCAGACTTCTAAGGTTTGTTATTGGTTTGATTATGGCTGATCCTTTGTTTTATTTCTTAATATTTCACAGTGTAAGTGAAACCATCTGGTATTTGTTTTTACTTTTTCTTAGCACTATGCCTTCCAATCCAACCACATTGTCACAAATGGCAAGAGTTCAATTTTTATAGCTGAGTAGTATTCCACTGTATATATCTACTATATATTCTTAATCAATTCAGCTGTCCTTGGACACTTAGGTTGTTTCCACAGCTTGGCTATTGTAAAAAGTGCTGCAATGAACATAGGAGTTATTGTGCCCTTTAAAATTAGTGTTTTTGAATTTTTTTAGATTTTTTTACACTGCTGAGGGTAGCAGCTGGTGAGACAGGAGAGGCCTGCTGTGCCATGTGAAAATCTCCCTGGCTGGGGATCAAATTCGTGCTGCAAGTGGCTGCAGATAGCTTCATAGTGCTGAGACTTAACCCCCTGCAACACCAGGGAGGCCCTGTTTTTGCATTTTTCAGGTAGATACCTAAAAGTGGAATTGCTAGATCATAAATAGAGTAACCTCCATGTTTTACACAGAGGTTACATTCCCATAAACAGTGTATGGGGCTTCCTTCTTCTCCACATCGTTGCCACTATTTGTTATTTCTGGTCTTTCTGATTTTCTCACAGGTGAGATCATATCTCATTGTCATTTTGATCTGCATTTCCCTGATAAATGTTTATGAGGTGTTTTTGGTTTTTTTTCCATGTACTTACTGGCCATTTGTATGTATTCTTTGAAGCATATTTGTTGAACTCTGCTGTCCAGTTATTTTCTTCTTGCTGTGTTGTATGATTCCTTAATCTTGTATATCATCCTCTTGTAAGATGTTTGATGTGAGAGCATTTTTTCCCATTCAGTAGGTTGTCTTTTGTTTTATTGATAGTTCTTCTTCTGTGCAGAAACTTTTCAGTTTGATATGGCCCCATTTTTTAAAATTCTCTATTTCTCTTGTCATTGGAAACGAACCTGCAAAGACATCACTGAAGCCAATATTGTGGAGTGTTTTGTTGATTTGATCTATCGGCAAAATTTGATTAATTCTGCATATGATGTAAAATAGTGGTCTGGTTTCATTCTTTTGAATCCAAGAGCGTTTGTTTAAAGAGACTTCCCTTTTTCCAATGTAATTTTGTCTTCTTAGTGGTAGATTTTTATCTTTTTATTCCAATAACACACTCTTTGCATTGCTACATTTTTGTGGGCTAGTTTGAGGTCTGGGAGTATGAGACCACTATTCATTTTTTATTTTGTATATATTGCTTTGATTATTCAAGGGTCCACATTAATTACAGTATAATTTGACAAGTACTGTGAAATGACATGAATGATAGTGCTATAGGCATACAAAAATGCTCAGGAAGTGTGTGTCAAGGAAAGCTTGGCTTTTAAGTTTGAATAATATTTGTCAACAGAAAAAAGGAAGAAATATTTAGGGGAAGAGAGAATATCATATGCAAAGCTGAGGAGGCAGGAGAAAGATCACCACATTGGGAGATGAGTACAGTCAAGGGATGGATAACCAAAGTTTCTTGAGGTGTAGTGGTAGAATGTTAACAAAAGTAAGAAGGAAAAATATGATGAGTCTTGAAAGTCACACAGAGTTAGGAATTCATTTCATTGTAATGGAAATGGAGGAAAGTTTATCAGGAAACAAATGATATTTGTACTGATATTGCAGAAAAACAAAGAACTCTGTTAGAGGGTAGTGGATGTATTGGCAAGAGGCAATCAAGAGGCAAGTGATTTTTTTTTTTATATAATATATATTTTTATTGTTATTTATGTCTTTTACATTTTGCATTCCCCTTGGGTAGCCCACCACCAATTCACCCGTGATCCATCTCCATGGTCCCTTGTATTCTTTTCTATTCCATTTTGTGCCCTTTCCCTTCCCTCCCTCCGGCTCCCTCCTCACCCCCCTCCCCTCCCACTGATTGTCTCTCTCCCACCCGGCCTCCCTATAGTCCTGTTATAAGTGAAGCCATTCGATATTTTTCTCTTTCTTTCTGGCTTATTTCACTGAGTATGATCCCCTCTAATTCCATCCATGTCGCTGCAAATTGCATGTGTTTATCTTCTTTCCATGCTGAATAGTATTCCATTGTGTATATGTACCACATCTTCTGGATCCAATCATCTATT
>PVIJ01009042.1:0-69544 GCA_004024925.1 Scalopus aquaticus | reverse complement strand
CATGGAGATGGATCACGGGTGAATTGGTGGTGGGCTGCCCAAGGGGAATACAAAATGTAAAAGACACAAATAACAATAAAAAAAAATGGAAAAAAAAATAAAAAAAAAAAATACACTGCTGAGCAGTGTATATAGTTAGGAAAACTGCCTAAATAAAATATGCAAAGGACAACAAAACTACAAAGAAATGGACAATTCCATGATCATGAGAAATTTCAATACATCTCTCTTAGTAAATGAAAGGTGAAAGAGACAAAAAAATAGTAAGTGAATATGAGATTTGGTTACAACACTACAATTAAGAAGTCTGACTTAAAGGGCACATACAGAACCCACACCCAGCAATTAGAGGACAACAGGTTTGGAGGACTTCATGGGGGAAGAATTTACCTCTTCCTGGGGTGACTGAGCAAGGCTGTATACTCTGTCTCCTTTATTTGAGTGATGCTCTGAGATCTGAGCTCTTGCCACCTAATAAGAACTTGATGGAGAGCAAATAGCAGAGTACTTTTCCTCAGTTTTTTCTATCCTGGAGAACAATGTCCAGACTGTGTGTGCAACTCCTCCTCTGGAACTGAGGAGGGAGGAAGGCAGGCAACTGGAAAGCATTTATGTACTTCTTTGTTTACCATCCCCCAAAACCTAGTTCCTAAAATTTTTGAGCGTCTGGCATTTAGAGCTGGTGGTAGAAAGAATTAAAATATAGTGTGTTTAATTCTTCTAACTCAGAAGTCATTCTGCAACAGTGGTGATAAATTGATGGTCTGCACTTAGGAACTATTATTGTCCAGTTCAAGGGCAGGGAAAATGAAAGTAACAAAAGCACTTTTGCTATTTTAAAACAATTTTCTTACAGGACACACATGGAAAGTCACATCCTGTTTAGTTCTTCCAGAGCACCAGCACTGATTCATTCAATGTCAACGTTCATGTAATCTGCAGATGATATATCAGATATTGAAGATTTAAATACCTTCAGAGGCTATAGAGATAAATTTAAAGGGGTGTGATAATAGGGAGCAGTTGCGTAGCAGTTGCTATTCAACTTCAGCAGACTATTTGGAAACATGGGCAAAGAATTGTCAGATATGTAAACTTTTCATAACATAATAAAAACTGCATTTTCATGTAGAATCCCAAATTTGAAATTTTAACACTTAAAAGTAAACATTTAAAATACTGTACAGGACAAACAAAACTTGTCTTTAGGTCAGGCTCAGTGCGGGCCACTGACTTTTAAGTTCTTTTGCAGACTAACAGACAAAGAATTTTAGAGTTGGAAGGGATCTGTGAGGATTTTTATGTATGTTATTTTCAAAGAGTATGTGTGAGAGTGCATGCGTGCGTGCGTGTGTGTGTGTGGGGGGCAAGGAATTTTTCCTTTCAATAAGATTTACAATGAAGCTCAATAAATTAAATAAATAAAAGCACAGCTGTTCTGGTTGAACAGGAAACCCTCCCTCTGAGGTACCTTTGTCTGCTCCCCTTTCCTGCTGGTGACCTCAAAGTACCTCCTGAGAGCAGATTGAAAACAGCTGACATAATCTAAGCTCTCAGACTACAAGTAAGAAAAAAAGAATCCAATTTCTTATTGAAATTGTTACTGAAATCCCCAAATCTGATCTGATGAGAATTATTCCTGATATAATGCTACTTTTACCAATACTGTAGTTACTGAAAAGAAAGCAGAACTTGCATTTACTTAGCACTCACCATAAGCTCAGCACTGTGCTTTTTCATATACCAATTCTTTTTACAACAATCCTGTGAGCTAGATACTCTCATCTCCACCTTGAAGATGAGCGAACTGAGCCACTTCCACGGCCACACAGGCAGTGAGTGCCAACTGGAACGTGAACCTGGGTCCACATGAGTCCAAACTGAGTCCTCTCAACCCTAATATTACGCCGCCACCCAACTCTCCAGAAAATTACTCTTTCCCAAAGTGCACGATAGGCAAGAAAGTCAAACAAGCATGAAGGGGAGAAAAGATACCAAGTGAGGATGGGGAATGCTCTACATGCATCAGAACTCTTCAGTCTGAATAAATAAATGTTCACATGACACATAATCAAAGACTATAAAATCTCAAATTATGTTTATTGCATTCCAGAAAATACATGTACCTCCTAAACTAGGTAATTTTGGAGCAAATAATTTTAGAACAAATGATAGCACATTAAATAACAGGTAGTCCGTCCTCTATAATCAGTTGAAAACAAATAGAATGAGTTTCTTTCCCTAATCTTTTGAAGTAAAAATATTGACAGAAATCTTTTATGGTTTTCCACAAAATGTCATGGGTATCATCCCCAGAAACCAAACCTTGAGATGGAAAGTCTACTTACTAGCTTACCTCATTTGTGGTATTTGTTGTTAATTTTACACTCAGAATCCCACTATTTAACTAGTACTTGACACAGTAAGTGCTATATAAACCTATGAATGGAACAAATTCCAAGCTTTCTAGTCTCTTCACTTCAGTCTGTTCTTTCTTCCTCCTTAATGACACAATTCTTTAACTCTTTTAGTAACATGGTTCCATGGTTTTGGTCATAAAATTCTACTTTTCAAATTTTGTTCTTAAAGAAGGCTCAGAAACTTACTCCAAAACTAACCACAACACAAAACATCAGTAATACTTCCTAAATAATAACTAAAATAGTTCTTTTGACTATAGTTTTAAAGCTTAGAGAAATGAAAGGTAGGCACACTCCTTTAAGGAAGTGGTCAGTCCCTGGCAAAAATCCCAGGGTAGTTACTATTAGTACCAGTAAGGATAAGGAAGAGGTCAATTACGAAGGCAATTCATACCTCTATTCTGAAAAACAGCCAGAGCCAAACAATATGATAGACAATGAAAACCAGAATACATAGACTATTTTATATAGTCCTTTGCTGGAAATAATGCCAGCATTGTAATTCTGGTCATCACTCTGCCACTGACTAGCTGTGCCACGTCTGGCAGATAATTTCTGTCTTTGAGTCTAAAAGCATCTATCAGAGTAAAATGGGAGCAATGAATTACTAGATAATCTCATGGCTCAAACAGTTTATGAGAAGATAACAAAGACATGAATAGCAGCACTGGACGCAAATTTTAAAACAATTCCAGGTATTACAATGAAGTTTTCTCTTTGGTAGGTAACTCTGTCTTTCACCAAAATCTGGAGTAAATATTTGGTTTCCTCTTCCTAGAAGTCCTATATTTTGGAATCCCCAAGTAGGTGGGATGTTACAGAAGATTAGGGAAGGATGTAGAGATGTAATCTGATACCAAATAATACATAGGAACATACTATAAGGCTGGCTGTGTGGACGCTCCAGCTATTGTGATTCTTGGGGTAAGGGTTAGGCAAAAAAGCAGAGTCAGATTATGTGAGAAAACTGCAGTAGAACAATAATCCCTACAGTTTCAAAATAAGTGTGCAAGGACAATGGTTTAGGCATGCCATTGGCACTGGTGATAACTAATCTGTGATCCAAGTGTGCCCCGGCTCCTCCTGCTCCTCCCTGTAACTGGGGGCTCACTTCCAACTTCTCTATAATTCTTCAAGCTTGATTTTTTAAGCTATCCATTATCTGTCCATTTTCTCCTTATGTTAGTCAAAGTCGGTTTCTATTGTTCGTAACCAAGAAGACTGACATAAAGAATGGGGTTATAAGTGACCTCAGTGAAGTGGGAGGAATTACAGAACTGGTTTTCTGGCCCAACTGAAGATAAAAGCAGTGAATATTCTATTAGTATTCAGAGAGAGAAACCTGGCAGCCCATGATAAACATAGTAGAAAAACAGCTAATTGTGTTATCCTTATAATCATTTAGATCCTTAGAACGTCTTAGAAACGATGTGCTACACCCAGTGAAGGCAAAGCTGAGTGGATCTGTCAGAAAAGCAGAAAGAAGCATGAAGAGCACAGTGTATTTAAGGATATTGGGGGGGTGGGGTGCTCTGCCCTAGAGACAACAAACTGGCATCCCTGAATTCTCAGCTTTAGAGTGGAGTGAAACACCGGATTAAAAGGATTTATGGTTTAAGAAATTGAAAACCAAATGCACAATTTAATCCTGCTGGTAGCCAAATTGTATCAGTTGAATCTGCTTCCCTTTCACATAAGAAATCTAGTGATACTGTGATGAGGAAGCAGTTGATATCCCAAGACCTAAAGTGGAGATAGAGGAAAGATTTAGAAAACAGTGCTGCAAACCTAAAGCCCTCAAACCCTCACTTTTTGTCTGCAGAAGCAGACATTCATCAATGGAAAGACTTGCTTTGTAAGACGAAAATACAAAGCCCATGTCCCATGTATCCCCACCATTCTTCAGTGTCTCAATATGCAACCAGAATTCTACTTCAGCCTGTCCTAATCAAGTCAAAATCAAATCTGGAAAAAAGACTTAAACATTAGTTGTAAGGAACTGTTCATCTATTGTTTTCTGAGGGTGCTAATAGATTGAGGAAAGAACCCAATTTTAGACAGGACTAAGATAATACTAATATAGGCGTGTTAATTCTAGTTTCTCCATGCTGGTTTCAATAACTGGGCTTTTGACAGAGGCTCAGTGAGACTCCAAATTCACCCCATTGTAATTTTCCAAGTCTATGTGTGTAGATTTCAAGAAGTTGTATTTAGCAATACCACAATCACCACACTGGCTTCCTGGATAAATATTACTATGGCATGAAAACCATCAGAGGTCTCCTACTACCATGACAGAAAATCAGAAACAAAACTGCAGACTACGGGACTTTCAGAGATTAGTTGACACTAAAAAATATTCATTTATTAGCACTTGTCTATACTAACTCTCCAGAGCAAGCGCGTATGTTTTAATAGAATGCCTTCAGCAACCTTCTTAAATGGCTAAGATGCTTTTCCAGATGTGGTCTCTTTACTGTTGCAAATCAGTACTTCCCTGATACCTCATAGGTAGCTTTCATCTGGTGAATTTTTTTTTTTCCTAGCAGCACGTCTTTTCAACTTTGCCGTACAGCAGTGATTCTCAAAGTGTGGTCCGACTGGACAGCATAAGTACCTGCTAGGTACTTGTTATAAATGCAAATACTCTATCTTATCCCATACCTGAGAGTAAGGTCAGTGATCTGTGTTTTAACAAATCCTTCATATAATTCTGATGCACAAACAAATCTGAGAACCACTGCCTTAGAGTAACATCAGTTCTTCAGCTCTTTGCCTAAATTTCACTGTCAGAGGCTCTAACCATATCATTATTTCACAGGACGTCACACTGGTCCACCGTTTTTTTAGGACACAAAGCTGATGAGGCCACAGGTATGTGCCAATGAAGAGATTAACCTACATAAATAAAAGGAAACTTCCAGCTTGGTTTTGCTAGTATCTTGTAGAAACTAGACACAACTATGGGATATCTAGAAATAGGCTATCGCTCATGAACTGTGTGTTATCTGACTCATTTACTCATGATGTCCCATGTACCCAAAGCATTTCATCGTCAAATGCCTGATCTAGCAGATCTTAAAGATGTGGGAAAAGAGTATGAGCCTATTGCTCATACTCTCAAGAGTACCAATTTCCACCCTATTCCCACCTTTTCCTTAAAACACACCTACGGTTTCATGGACAGTCCCCTCTGACTAACTGGCTGATGAGGAAACAATTTCAGCCTGGTTAATACAAGCTGGCCTCAGCTGAGAGTGAACTGCTACAGCATTCACTATATCTTGTCAGCAGAAAGATGGTCTGAGGTAAGGAGTCACATTGATTCAGCCAATGATATAATGAGATAGGGACTGCAAGGAACAAGAATGGGAGACTGGTGATTAGAAGTCTGGAAAAGCAGATTGTGAATAGACTTCTCCAAAATGAACTAATCATATGAAAATAATTTTGTTACATGTGAATGCAAACCAAAAGTTCCCCAAACAGAGAAAGTTTTTAAGTGTGTAGGATAAATAATCCACTCTGTGGATGTTAATCAGACTTTCCCCTTTCTAGCCCAGTATTTGCTTACTATGTTCAGTAACAAAAGGACCATAATGGCAGAAAGGAGTGCCCAGATACAATGACACAGACTTCCCCTCCCTGAAGTGATCTGGTTTTATTGCTAAGAAGTCAATTTGCCAGAAACAGAGCAAGTCCTGCTTATAATCTCAAGTCCTCAATAATATGGTACCAGTGGGCTCCCAGAGGGATCACCCAACTACCTAGTATCAGGGTAAGTACCCTGGATCCCTTCTATCCAAGATCTGTCCTCAGTGAAACTCCCTGTGTGTAGTGCTCACCAGTAGACCATTCCTTTCTCTGTGTCCTGGGAGTAGCTGGCAGAGTCTGAGCTTTATCTCTAGCTTTTTGATTCTATGACTGACCTGCTTCTCTTCCAGTAAATTCCTTTCTTGTTTAACCAGTCTGGGTACCCTAGCTCAGGTTGAAAGGGCATAGAAGAAAAAAGTATATTAGTCAAAGTACAAAGAAAGAAGGCTCCTTTTTTAAAGTTAAAAGAATAAAAGAGCTATGCAGAAAAAATGAATGATTAGAGTAAAATATTAATACAGGCCTAAAGGCATTTTTTTGGAAAGGGGAAGGGGAAATAGTAACCTAAGAATAAAAGCCTTCACCAAGAACTAAAACTAAAAGTACAATGACAAAAACAGGTTGTCTTACATTTCCTCTATCAGACTATAAATTCCATGAGGGTACAGAGGTCTGTTTGGTTCATTACTGTATGCTTAGTTCCTAAATATGCCTTAAATATTTGTTTATTTAGGCACTCAAATATTTATTCAATCAGTGAACACTAGCTGGTCTCAATGGGATCTATCAGGAAAGGACTAGCTAGTTCACATACTATATACAATGATACGATAATAGAAGAAAACGTAGTATGGGCTCTGGGGTAAGATCCTGAAGAGAAAATCTTGGCTATAATTTTAAGAGAAAGGAATCAAAATAAGAAAGACATCTGCTTTTTAAAAAATATATAAAGCTAAGCCTCAGAAGAGTGGTTCTGCAGCAACGTCTTGGCCCCTATAGTTTTAAAGACACAGGATACACAAGTGTTTGTCACGTTTCTAACATACCTCAAAATCCCACTGTTATGAATCTATCCGTACACAATGGAATACCACTTTGTGATTAAAAAAGATAAACTCATGCCATTTGTGGTAATATGGATAGAGCTGGAAGGGATTATGCTAAGCAAAGTAAGTCAGAAGGAAAAAGAAATAACAGATGGTCTCACTTATGGTTCCACAGATGGAACATAGGGATACTGAACAATGGGTCAAGAAAAAGACAGAACTTGCAAACTGACCATAGACTGAAGCATACATCAGGGGAGGTGGAGAGAGAGGGATCAAACAGGGGAGGGAAGAGCACAGAGTACTGTGGTGATGGGTGACAGGTGCTGTGGGGGTGGGAGTGAGTCCGAGGGCAAGTTAGGGTAAAGTAGGCAGCTTCAGGGACAGTACAGGCAGGGATTTGGGAGAGTAAAGGAGGCTTTTGAGATAAGGACAGTAAATTCTAAGAGGTGCTAATCAAAACATACTCCAGAGATGAAGTCAGAAGTAAACAGGAACAGTAAAGCTTGAGAGAATAAGTCCTTGAACAGGGGAGATAAAAAGAGACACTCTAAGATAAGCGCTGGGGAAATGGGCACATTTGCCCAGAGGAGTATAGCCACTGTGAGAGAGCGCTATTCACAAGGTAGGGTGATGAGATTTTAGAATAGAAAAAAAAAGTTTAACTATCCCCTAGACAAAGGCCCATAATGGCTTCTCTGCCTCTACCAGATACAATGCACCTGGAAGTCCTTGCTTTTTTCTTTAAATAAACTGTTCTTTACTTTCTTGAATACAGTTTGCTTCTCTCTGCTTATCTAAAAAGCCTGCGGATTCCTTATTATGACTTCATGGGACAAGAACCTGTGGTGGTTCAAGGGCTAAATTCCTAGGTTTTCACAACTAGACCAGGGTGAAAGCAGCAGCAGCAGCAACAGCGCACACCAGCTTCAGGAGAACTATGGGGACTACACTTGATGGGAGAAATCAAATATTGCACAAAAATGAACAACAATGTAAGAAAATAAATTAACGAAAAAATCCAGAGTAACTGGTTGTCTTTACACAAGAATCTATCCAATCCAATGAAGAGTTAATTAATTTTGAAATTTACAATTTATAACCTAAGAAACTATAACTCTGGGGAAGTCACACATTCACAGTACATTCAATAAAAATGAATGAATGAATATATGACAAATATAAAAACTAGAGAAAAAAGGCTTCATTATCTACATGACACATTCTCAAGGAAAAGAAATAATCACATTAGAACAGTCTTTCCAGGGGCTCAGAAAACCATGTCCCTTTATGGATAAGCTCTCCTGAAAGCATAACTAGTAATATCCCAACAGTGGACATCAAGGAATGGCGCTGTAAAGAACCTGTTCCTGTCAGCAGAGTCTTCTGTTCACACAGAGGTCTAACCCTGATTCTGCTGACTCAGTAAGTCAAGTTACTCTCCCTACTAGTGCAACACAACATCACAAAGGAAGGTGCTCGGGGTTTCTAGATTTAAAGCACAATAGTAGCCACTATATACACAACTGTCTTGGACCATGTTTCAATATCTATTTCATTTTAAGTAAAGAGGTTAGTCACACTATGTGTGAGAATATTAAGAGTAGAGAATAAGATGCCACCTCTAAAAACAGAAAAACAAAACTGTTTAAAAACCACTGCCCAATAGAAATAGATTTTTTTCTTAACAGTTTATCTTCATCCCTTCATTTTTAGTTGAATAGAGATATTTGAATAGTCCACACTAACAGGTGGAAAGGAAAGGGTTTTCTGGGCTCACTTCCCTTTCCACTGTTCAAAAGTGGAACAACCACACGCTGTTCCAAACACAATACATGACTTTGCTTTTGCCTAACTTCAGTGAAGGCAATTAAAAAAAAAAAATACAATGTTCCTGTTTCCATTTTCCCTAGATCAGTCTCAGTTCCCTCTGGATGAAATCACTCCCTCAAGGGACATCAACCTCACAATTTGAGAAACAATGCTCTAGATATGAAACAAAAAGCAACACAATGGAAAACCAAGCAGCCATTTTGTTTTTCCTCATGGGAGAGTTAGACTACATCCTTTTCATTACAATGACAAGTTACTATTCAGATTTGTAAATTAACCCTGTAATACAAATAATTTCAGCATCTATTACAAAATAAGGAAATGGATGTAGTCTATACTCATTTATTTACATGTTGTCTATAACTGTTGTATTACTACAACTGTAGTAGTGAATAGCTGTGACAGAGACTGCATGGTTTACAAAGCCAAACTATTATTTGACCCTTGACAGAAAAAGTTTGCATCCCCAGTTAAACCCAGTGGGTCTCAACTTAAACATTCACAAAAAACACCCAGACAGCTTGTTCAACCAGTTTCCTGGGCTCTATGGTCACAGCTCGTGATTCAGTAGGTTGGTATGGGGTCCATGAACTTGCATTTCTAACAAGCGCAGAACTCTCGGTCTACCAACTGAACTTTGAGAATCACCTCTCTAAACCTTTCATGTAATCACAGATGAGGAACAACCACAAATGCCATATATTCTATTAAACAGGACAGTCCATCATACAAAATGAAAACTAAGGCATAAAGGAATGAGACAGTGCTTAACTATCATGGAATTCTTGGTAGCTACGAAAGCACAACTTGTTGACATAAGCTGTCAGATAATTTTCTTCACCCCATACTAATATTAATTCACAGTGAACACTAAAAGTTCAAGAGGGATCAGCTGAAAACAAAGGCAGTTGGTTTGATGGTATAAACTTAATCTGTTCCCTAGAGAAGCTATATGATATTTCTAAAAAAGTAAAATCCAATATACATGCAGTTATAATTTAGTACATAGCTGACTAAACTTAAGTACTAAAGTAATATGTTTGAAAAAATCTGACACATACAGTTTTTAATACCATGGCCCAATCAAAAGATGAATTCCCACTACACAGCTACTTAAAAAGAATGAAATTATGGTTCCTGGGAGGAAAATGGATAAACCTCAAGGTGATCATGCTAAGTGAAATAAATCAGAAAGTGAAAGACAATTACTGGATGGTTCCACTCATGGGGATGAAGTAGAATATAAATAATGAAAGAAAACAAACTGGCAAAACATAACAAAAGTAACCTCAGACTGTGAAATAGAGGGAGGAAGAGGGAGAAAAGAAAGGATGGGAAGTAATGAGGTTGCATATTTACACTGTGGCTTTGGTGAAGGAAGTGTAACATGCACACCTGTTGAGGTGTGAAGCTGTACTCCCCAAATTATAGTTATGTGAACAAATAGCAAATTAATAAAATTTGACTAAAAAAGAGTTCTATTAGGAAAGAAGATGAATTCCTTTATTCCATATAAATATAAATGGTTAAAAATAAATGTTTAAAGTCTAAGAAACATAAGTCAAGCTAATATGCAAAAGAACACATAAGATATCAATGGATATTGTTTTATTGAACAGACTCAGCAGAACTAAAGTGGATAATACGTAAACCACCTAAAAATAATAGACTGTTTGGACACTGCCGAAGATAGAGGTGGAAGATAAGGGCTTGAAAGGAAAATTCTCTTTGCTGATTGATTAGAAGAGGAAACACCACCTTTTTCTTTATACAGCATTTACTGAGCATGTCCCATACACCATATGAGGAGTCAGGAGTAAAAACGAATAAAACTATTTCTACTCTTAACAAGATCACAATCTAGTAAGAGAGCCATGTAAATGGTGGCCATACAGCATGATGAGCATATGAACAGTCATACATATTAAGTAACCTCAGAGTGTGAAAAGTGAGCAGTAAATGTGCTTGGGAGAAAGGTGAAATAAAGTCTGACTAAGCACAGAGTAGTTGCTTTAAGCGAGGCCTGAAAAAAACGAGCAGGTGAAGAAGAGTAAGTAGAGAGACCAAGAGCAGTGGATACAACATAGGCAAAGACCTGGCAGTAAGAGAGTAATAAGGATTTGAGTCCCACACATAGGTTGGTTTGACCGGCTTCAAGAGTGTAAGATGAGAAGGGACAAGATCGGAAGCTAGGCAGGAAGGCAGAAGTCCCAAAGAGCCTTGGGTGCCACCCTAGAGTTTGGTCTTCATTTTTTTTTTTTTTTTCAGTTTTAGAGTCCAGGTCGACAGAGAAGACTGTCAGAATGGAGTGCTCAGATCTTGCAGGAATCATAATCTCTAGCTTCTGGGTCTCAGTTTCCTCACCTGTGTAAGGAAGGGTTCAGGGGTTCACTACCTGGACTCTACACAGAAGTACTGTTCAAAATAATTGGTAGCCTTTGTAATCCTACTCATTTTAGCCACTTAAAATTTAAAACATTTCTCTTATTCTGAGAAGGGATTAATGGCACAAAAGAGGTTAAAAAGTTCTGCATTATATTTAGGATCATTTGTATCTCTCAAATTATAGGATCCTGTACATTTAATAAAGGAACTAAAAGAGAATGCTGCTGGCTAAGGACAAATAAGGATGGGGCAACAGGAAAAACATGGAGCAAAATAATAATACATAGGGATTGAAAGTCTGACTCAGGTTGGTATTATTTTGCTTTTATATTTCCCTTTCTTCTTTTGTAGACTTAAGTTAATGCCAGTATTAAATGTCTGCTTGATGGCATTCTTCTTTTATCGTACTAAAGTGTGATTTATAGAATTAAACTTAATTAGTAAAGGCGATGAGAAAGTTTAGTGTAAAGGGAATATTATATAATGAAGATAAAGGTAATGTCAGTGATTAAAGGAGAAAAAAACAGAAATATCTTCTTGATAATGTCCAGACACAAAACTACTTGGGAAAGGTTTCAGGTAAATAAGAAAGAAACTTTTTCTATTTTTCATCAGCAATAACTGCTTTTAAAGAAACAGAGTGGAACAAAAACTAGTTCATATCTACAATTACAAGCATTTGGTAACAGGCATTTATTTTCATAATGATATTCTATAAGGGACTTGAGTCCAAATGATCTGAATTTACAAGGTGTTAGCTTAAAAAGTATGTAGAACTTAAAAAGTATGTAGCAACTACACAGAGAGCAATCCAGATTAAAAAAAATTAATCAAAACCAAATATTGTCAAAGAAATGAAAAAGGAGTAATATAAATACTTTTTGAAGGTATTCCTGCTACACACTTTATTTTAGACAGATCAAACCATCACAATCAATGAAAGTCTCGCTGCATCATTTTTTGAAAATTTTTCAAATTGACATCTTGTACTGATTTGGAAAACCAATGAATACAATAATATAATTTGTAAAACCCTTTCAAAGTAGTGTTTACTTAGTGTCTACTTAAAAGGAGGCCTATTTGGACTGCAATCTTTAGTGAGGTAGAGGGACAACTATTCAAATACTCAACATGGAAGATAGCAAAATCAAGGCTAGTTGGTTTTTAAAGTGGTGTCTATGTTAAAACTGTAGGGGTCTCCTCTATTCACAACAATCTGGGGAGGAGTAGTTTTTATCATCCCTGGACAGTTTTTCTGGAGAAAAACACAAGTGCAGTTTGTAGGAGCCTTCTCTTCGGGAGACTTATCAACCTAACAGATTCGTACAGAACAGGTTCCAGTCTCCCCAGGTCAGTCTTCTCACACCTCCCTACAATCTGCCTATCTCTAAGCCACAGGCAGGTTACCAGGGCACCTAAGGCCAACTTTAGTGTCATTCTGCTCTTTCCCTGAAAGGTGGTTTCATTTTTACAAGGAATACTTAAGTGTTACGCTTTGTTAAAAAAGTTACTTCTTAGTAACACACTATTGTCTCCCAATCCTCCCACGTTTGACTTATTTCAGAAAATTGTGCCAAGTGAACATTACAACTCTTTACGAAAATATATAGTACAGGCACTTTTATTAGTCCAGGTTATGTAGATTATATGTTCAACAAATTAGGAATAAATCAGATTTCGCATTTCGAGAGGAACAACCATAATCAATTCAGGAAAACAATGTTTTCCGGGTGCAAGAAATTTTGAAATCATTCATAACTACATACAACGCAAACCCTATCCTAAGTAATCCACCAAACAGGGCTATCAATGTAAACAAAACATGTCAGTGGGAGGTTTAATTCAAAAGGATTTACTGAAAATATGACTTGTATACAACTTTAAGAAATCCCTGTTAAATTTTTTAAAAGTCATATTTACAGTATATTCCAGCATAATCTATTTGTAAAGGAACGAAAACTACTCACCTCCATTTCCACAGCAGCAGTACTCTGGTCATAATGACCCATGAGATTAGGGAAAAATGTCATGTTGTAGGTCATTTTCATACATCTGGGGACAGTAATTGGCTCACAGGTGAAAAGACTGTGCCCTCTTATGAGTGGTAGAAAAATACATGTCCACAAAAAGATAAACATTTCCATTTTCCTCAAATTCCTGCTTTTACCACATGGCTTGCATTAACGACTCTTTTCATTCTCCGATTCCATCCAAAGATAAAAAGTTCAAATTCCTCATTCCATTATTTTACCATTTTGACGGAAGCTCTCTTCCTGAAAATGAGTCCTGGGTCAATTACTGTAAAAACAACCAAAAAGGTGTATCAGCATTTCTTTTTTTTTATCACAAACTTCAGTGCGGACGTCAAAGTGCAGAGTTAAGATTTTCACCCTAGGTTAGTAACATTTACTAACACTGGAAAAACCACGGAATATTCTGAGATACTCTTCCACCTGCCTAGGCGTAGAATCTATCATTTGCTGAGGAAGCCTCATTTTTAGGGAACTGATGAAAGAAAGTCTGGGCTGCGTGGGACCCCGGGTAAAGGGGGGACAAACGATGAGTGAGCGGGACGGGAAAAGTTTATGCGGAAGGGCTAGGAATAAGTTTCAAAAGATTAATAGATTTGTCAAATCTATGGTCCCCTGGTGGATACCTTATTGCGCACAGGAAAACTGAGCCCCAAGGAGATTCCTTAAAGCCTAAGGAGTTTGTAAACTCTTTAAAGATTCTAAAAGAGCAAGCTTTGTGGCAGTCAGAACGGAATAAACTTTTTCTGTTTGCCCAAAGGCCAACGGGAGGAAGACGTCTAGGACTCCTCCCGCGGAGGAGCGAACCGAGTTCTCACCGGCTGGGGAGAGAACTGCCCCCGCCGAAAAGGAAAAGGAGCAAAACCTTCCTGGGAGAGCCACCGAGACGCCGGGGGAGGAAGGCAGTGGGCTCTGAGTCACGAGCAGCCGCACCCCGCCCCAACACCCCCGGCGCCCAGGCTTCCAGCCGCGGGCTGGGCAGCTCGCCCCACAGCCGGCACCTGCCCCAGGCCTGCGGTCGCGCCAGCTGCGCCCGGGCCCGGGGCCGCGGCGTCGCCTTTCAGGAGCCGGCCCCGACTTCGCGGAAACTTCGGTCCGAGCGGACTGTCCCGCCGCCGCCTCCCCGGCACCTGCGGCGGCGAGCGTGTCCCCCTCGAGGCCCGCACCCTGTGACTCTCGCCCTGCACCCCGAAGACCCCCTCCGGCCTGCGACCCCGCCCAGTCCCGCCGGAGGAACCTCACCTCGGGCGGCAGTCGAAGGCGGCGCGCGTCCCGGCCCCGTCCAGACCCCCGTCCCCCCCGCGACCGGGGTCGGCTTCGAGGAGCGCCCGGGACTCCGCAGCCTCCGGAGAGCACGGGGAGCGAGAGCTGAGCGATCCCGCGAGATCGCGCCGCCAGGTTGGGCGGGCAGGTCCTGGCTCGCCGACACGGCGGCGGCCCCGGCCCTCCACCCCGCCCCGCCCGCCCAGCGCCGCCCGGCGGGGCTCTGCGGCCGCCGGGGCGGGGCCGAAGAACGGTGTCGGGTGCCGGCCTGGCTGCGGGGCTGGAAGGTCTCCGGCTGCCGTCTGTTACGGCTCCTGGAGCTCAGGTCCTTGGCCTGGCGCCCTACTCACTACCCCGTCCGTGGGTTCAGCTCTAAGGATTTTTTTTTTTAAGCTTTGATGACTCCCCCAATAAAGAAAAGAACCCACTCTATGTCACATTTCAGGAACCAGGAATTCTACAAAGTGACCCAGAGGACCTAAGTTAGACAGTGGCTAACTTCTAGATTAACCGTCCAAACAAACAAACAACACTTTTATTTATTATTTGGGGAGCACTTGAAGCACAGGTGGTAATGGGATTCCTAGTCCGGCAGAAATTTGTTGCTGCAAAAACTAAATAAGACAATAATAATAATAATAATAATGGAAAGTTGAAGTGTCTTAAAAGTCAATCGAGTTTTCATTATCAACTCTGTTGCTGTTATCTGTTGTGTTCCACCTACCCACCCTTCCATTCCTCCTAGCTCCTGACAACTTTTTACTGTCTCCACAGTTGTGCCTTTTTGAGAGCATTATATAGTTGGAATCATACAATATGTAGCCCTTTCAGATTGGCTTCTTATGGTTCCTCCATGTCTTCTCATAGCTTTATAGCTTTTTTCTTTTTTAGTGCTGAATAATATTTCATTGTCTGGATGTACCACAGTTTATTTATCCATTCATCAGCTGAAGGACATTTTGGTGGATTCCAAGGTTTGGCAATTATGAATAGAGCGGCTATAAACATCTGTGTGTAGGTTTTTGTGTGTATGTCAATTTTCAGCTCCGTTGGGTTAATACCAAGATGTGCCATTGCTGCATTATTTGGTGAGCATATGTTTAATTTTGTTAGAAACCACCAAGCTTTCTCCCCAAGCGACTTTACCGTTTTGCATTCCCATTAGCAACGTGTGAGTTTCTGGTGCTCCACATCCTCACCTGCGTTTGATACTGTCAGTATTTCAGATTTTGGCCATTTTAATAGGTATATAATATATTTGTTTTAATTTGTATTTCCATAATGATGTATAATGTGAGCATTTTTATGTGCTTATTGGTTATCTGTATATCATCTTTGATAATGTGTCTGATAAGGTCTTTAGCCCAGTTTTTAATTATGTTGCTGGCTTTTTATGTTAGATTTTGGGGAGTTTTTTTGGTCTATTTTGGCTACTAATCCTTTAGGGAATGTATCTTTTTTAAAAAGATTTATTTATGCATACAAGAGCTAGGATGTAGGCCAGAGGTGTGGGGGTGTTGAGAGGACTCACCAGAGACAGAGTGGGGAACAGAACAGGCGGATCAACTGAAATACACTGCTGAGGGGAACAGTGGGAGAGGCAGAAGAGGTCTGCTGCGCCATGTGGGAAGCTCCCTGGCCAGGGATGGAACTCATGCTTAAATGCCTGTGGATTACTTCATAGTGCTGTGGCTTAACCCCTTGTGCCACCAGGGAGGCCCTATGGAATGTATCTTTTGAGAATACTTACTCTCCAGTCTGTGCCTTGTCTTCTAATTCTCTTAATATTATCTTTTGCAGAGCAAAAGTTTTCATTTAATTTTAATAAATTTCAGCTTGTCAGTTATTTCTTTCATGGATCATGGCTTTGGTGTTACATCTAAAAAAATCATCACCAAACCCAGGACTTCGGGATCTACTCCTGTCTTATCTTCCAAGAACCTTATCATATTGTGTTTTACATTTAGTTATATGGTCCATTTTGAGTTAACCTTGTGAAGGGTGTAAGGTCTAGATCTAGGTTTTTGTTTTTGTTTTTATTTGCATGCGGATGTCCAGATTTTCCTATTTGTTGAAAGATGGTATTTGCTCTGTTGAATTACCTTTGTTCCTTTATCAAAGATCAGTTGACTATAATTAGATGGATATATTCCTGGGCTCTATATTCCATTAACCTATTTATCTATTCTTTCACCAATATCATATTGTATTATCTACAGAGGCCTACAGTGAGTCTTAAAGTTGGATAGTATCAATCTCCAACTTTGTTCTTTTTCTTCAATACTGTGTTGGCTATTCTGGGTCTATTTCCTTTCCATATAGTTGAATTTATTCATCTCTGATAGTTTGCCCATAATCATTAAAATATAGCTTTATACATTTTTAAAAAATTATCTTAAGCTAAAAATAGGAAAATAGAACATATTTTATTTGACATTAAAAAATCATATTTTTTTATTGAGGTAATATTGCTTTATAACCCTTTATATGATTTGGGGGTATTGGTTAACACCTCTCCAGATGTACATTACCACACCACATCCACCACCAAAGCACAACAGATTGTTAGCATAATTTATGACTTTCAACTATGTAGACAGATAGTATGGTGTCCTCCTTGTGCTTTTGCTCACACAACATGGTAGACCTGTTTTGCGACCACCAACCTGATACTAAGCCTTTAGAGGCTTGGGGAGCAAACAGCAGTAGGGGGACCTGAGCTGGAGAGAGAGCTGACCTGAGCCCAGACATTGAAGAGAACAGAGAACAAGCGAGGACCTTAGCCTTCCTGGACTCTTCTTTCCCTCCTGAAGTTCTTTCTCTGACTCTACTTTGCCTAGCCCTTGAAAGCCCTGCCCGTGGCCCCAGTCCATCCAAGTAACGATGGCTTATTGACTTAGTTTAGGGGAGTCTATGAATTCAACATAGATCATAGCTTTTTAAAAAAAACTAACTTAAAAAATCATATTATTCTTTTTTGAGGTAATGTTGGTTTATAACACGATATGATTTAAAAGTATAGATTCAAAACTCTGAGATGAATATTCCCATGCCATGTCTGCCACCAAAGCACCCACCATAATCTTTTGGGCTCCCCCCCTTTTCTCCCCACCCCTCACTCTCCTTTTCTGGTAGCCTTAATTCAGGTGTCAGATTTCTAGGGTTTATAAAAACTAACTTTTACTTAAGGTACATTACCTGTAGCTCCCTGCTCTAAAAAGCTAATTGCTATGGTGTTTGTAGCATAGTAATTAACCTTTTACTGTGGTTGTTTCCATCAGGGTTCGCCAAAAATAATATACCTTCTAATTACTACCTCCATTATTACTGGAAAATAAAAATTTCAGTGCAGTAGTAACATGATATTGCAGGAAAGAGACACATATTTTTATGACAGTTTGATATATGAGATTGCCTCTTTGGAGCTCTGGTACTGTCATTTGCAAATAAAGAAATTCCTAATGCTAAAGAAAAACAGCTTCAGCTCTACTAATGCTTTGGGTTACTTTCTACCTGAGTTGGCTCTACTTGGTTTTGTTTTTAGTGGTTTCAATATCTACCATCTGGTCATCTTTAATGTTTAATATTTTATCCTTTTTCCTAGCAAACTGCCACAAGATATTAGAATTGGTATTTTCTCTAAAGCTTTTAACAAATAAAAAAGGAATTATTTGCCTCAAATTTAATGATTTCAATACTAACCAACTTCATACCTAATTGTGCATCATGAATTCCTAATGACTACATGTGATTTTTAAAATTGCATTAAAAATAACAGGCATGAATCTCTGTTATAAGAGTATAAGTATGTATTATATGATAAGTGAAGGAGAATAAAGAATTAAAATATTAGAGAAAATGGGGTTGAAATATTACTGTTTTTGCCATTCAATAGAAAAGATTTTGTGGAAGAGGTTGGCTTTTGGGAGCAGTTTGAAATTCTTGAGAGATTTGGTGTTTCAGAATTGCTAAATGGATTGGGAGACAGTTCAGAGATGGCGATGGGATAATTTAATACAATAGATTGTATGTGTTTTCACTTGAAGGCAGAGGCAGATTTACTATGAAGCTATTGAAACTTCAGCCTCAGAGACCTTTTCAAAGGTCTATATAATTTGGTATTTTAAATCTTACATTTTTCCATTTAAAAGTTCCTACAATCATGCAAGCCTCAAGAACTTCAGAATCGGAATTCACTCCTGAAAGGAGGAAAGTAATATCATAGAGACCAGTGAAATGGAGTAACTCCAGTGGATTTTGAGGCAGTTAATAACAGTTAAAAGAGTTGAATTGATTTCCTCTGAGAGGTGGAATGGGGAAGAGGAGGCTGCTGACCTGTGTTCTCATTATTAGTAAAACTCATTGAACTAATTAGCTTTTGTTTGAATAACTTTGACAAACTTAAAGCTTCATTCATTCACTGATTAACTCATTTTTAAGAGGAGCAATGATGGTCTGGACAGTGCATGTATATGCAAGTTCTTTCTTGCCAGGTCTTCAGCCAGGGAGAGGCTGCAGTCTTTGTCTCTCTACTTCTTCCTTCAATCTAGAGCCCTGGCTGTCACAGGGAGAATTTGTGGGAAGAGGAAATTCTCCCAGATAGCTTTGGCCCTCTCTTTTTTCCTAGAGAAAACTACCCATCAGGGAGTTTTGCTTATTACCTTCTCCCATGGGATAGATATTTTTTCCCTCACGTAGCCACATCTGAAAGTCAAATACTCTCAAGGTAGACTGAGACTCTGAATCAACCTACATAAGTATAATTAAAATCATATTTAAAACGTGGGTCATTAGGATCTCTTTTTAAATATAATTTTGGATGAACATTTTCATTTAAAATTTTAAGGCATGTCTTTACTGAAACATTATACTTTTACTTAAATTGAATGGATTATCATCTTAGGATCATATTTTACTAAAAGAGCTAAGTGATTTAAAGAGGAATCTTATGAATAAAGTATTTCCACTTTAGTTAAAATTCGGGATAGTATATTCTGTTTTCATTTGATGAAAAAATTTATCATGGCAAAAATTACAATAAGAGATTAAATGGGAGGTTCAACAAGAGACACCTGAGATTGAAAAAGCAAGTCTGTGGGTTTACTGTAGTTCTAAGACAAACATGAAAGTTGCGTAATGTTTTCCTAAATAAATTTTAATTGGTTAAAAACAAAAACACAATTGGCAGGTTTAGGCTTGAATTGGGTGAAACCAGGAATATAGTGGGAGGAAAAGAGATGAAGAGGAGTGATAAAAAGATGTATTTCCTAGGAAGTATAAAAAATTAATGGTGTGTCCCATGTAACTGGCTGAAATAAGTAGAGACTCAGGCAGAGGCTGATGTGCCTCTAGAGGTACTCTAACTTACTGAGCTTATATTACTTTGATAAAAACATTGTGAAGGAAAACAATCTCACAATATGGTTTATATACAAAAGCAAAGGTTAAAAATGAAATAAAAGTACATGCTCTTATTGCTAAAAACAGTGACATACTACTACCTACCTACTACAAAGGCCAAAATGCAGAACACTGACAACACAAATGCTGGTGGGGGTGTGGAGCCCAGGAGCTCTCCGACGCTGTTGTTAGAGAATTGTTCAGTGGTGTAGGCACTGGGAAAGACAGTCGGGCAGTTTCTTATGAAACTAAACATACTTTTGGACGCTGTTGTTAGAGAATTGTTCAGTGGTGTAGGCACTGTGAAAGACAGTCAGGCAGTTTCTTGTGAAACTAAACATACTTTTAGGTTACTGCCTGCCATGCGAAGAAGCTATCCAGAAATTCATTAACACAGTAATTCCTCTAGGTTGGGAAAGCAGCAGGGAAATACCAGAGAAGTAGCAATGACGCAGAATCTGGGACAAAAGGCATGAGGAATGTATCAGCGCAGATGCAGAGTTCAGCAACTCCACTGTCTAGAAATGGAGATTTGTTTGAAAGTTTGAAAGGATGACTATTTTTTAAAGGTTTACTTATTTATGCATACAAGCTGGGATGTAGGCCAGAGGTGTGGGTAGGGTGGGGGATGGTGGTGGTGGTGAGAGGATTCACCAGTGACAAAGTGAGGAGCAGAACAGGCAGATTGACTGAAATACACTGCTGAGGGGAGCAGCAGGAGAGACAGGCGAGGTCTGCCGTGCCATGTGGGAAGCTCCCTGGCTGGGGATGGAGTTCGTGCTAAAGTGGCTGTTGAGAGTTTCATAGTGCTGCAACTTAGCCCCTTGTGCCACTAGGGAGGCCCCAGGATGACTATTCTGAAGAGAAGGATAGATCCTCTTGAGGAAGAAGCATGAGCAACAAGAGCAGAATTTCTCCGACTCCATTTGGAATCTGTAGAACTAAAGAAACTAATGGTGAAGAAATCTTATGACAGCCTTCTTTAGCCAGATCTGTGACTGCTGGTGGAGTGTTTCATGCTACTGAAGCTGAAGCTGATCCTCAGAGTTTAATGAGATATATGCATTGCCTGAAATCTGCTGACATCAAAATGCAGCAGAATCATGGAAGAGTTTTGTAGTGGACTAAAATGAACTTAGCCAGCTGGTCAGTGATTTCTCTTCCCTAGTGAATGTTTAGTTCTTTGTTCTTGATCAAGCCATGATTTGGGCATTTTTACATCTGGCAAGTCTCTCAATAGATCATAATATCTCAGAATTGCAATTGAAAAAGATTTAAGAAGTCAACTAATCTAATCCTTCTCTTGCTCCATCTTCTCAAATAGATGGTCTTTTGGATCTTTTTGAACAATTACAGTGCAGGGAGGCTTGATACTTGAATCTTGCCATTTGAAGGCTCTAACTCTTACAAGTTCTTCCTCATGAAAGTAAATGATACTCTGTCATTACTTTTGTCTGCTGCCTTTGCCCTCTGGTGCCAGATAGTAGGTGGTGGTTCTTCTGGTCTAGCTAAGCTCCCTCACACATCGGTGGTCATCTACAGGTCAGTTAAGTGATGCTGCTTTTAGAGTTGGCTACTCTCAGCTGTGGTGCTTCTCTTGCCCATATAGTCTGGCATTCTCCAGAGTGTTAGTCTAGTTAAAGTGTATTCATATGGGCTTTAGTGTTTCTAGGAAGTGAAACTATGTAAGGCTTTTTGAGGCCTGGACTCAGAACTGACCTACTATTGCTTCTGTTGTGCTCTCTTAGATAAAGTGAGTCTCAAGGCCAGATTCAAGTTTAGGGGAAATTCCACCCCTTAATGGGAGGAGTTTCAAAGTTATTTTACAATGGAAAACTGAAGAAGAGTAGGAATTAACTGCATCCATATTTGCAAACAATCCAAGTTAATGATTTCTTCTATAGCATTTTAGCAGGTGGTCATATAGCTGGAACACATTCAAAGATGGGCAGGTCACTGAGTTAGAAGGCAGTTCTCATTGTTGGAATGTTCTTCAATACTATGCCTCTATAGAGACACCAACTCTCATAGAATTTTGAATCATGGAATTGAAGGTCATCTGGGCAATGAACTTTGAGATTGGATTTCTGTACAGGAAGCCACAGGAAATCCTCAGTTTCCATAGACTTGTCCCAGTTTGAACTTTTGTATTTATTACTCATTTGTTTTTCAGAGCTTCTAATTAAGGCCTGCTTGGGCATTTCATAATGGGTACATACTCCATTCCAGCCCCCCTTCATTCATTTCTTCATTCATTTCTTCTTGCATTCAATATTTATTAAGCAGATTCCACCAGCAAGTCACTCATCTTAAGATAAATGAGAGCACAATGTTTCAAGTCACTTTTACTACTTGCCAGCTGTGTGACTTGGGAAAGGTGTTTAATTTCTCTAATTCTGTTTCTTCATCTGAAAAGGGAGCATAATTATACCCACCTCACTGTGTGGTTGTGATGATAAAATTAAGTGTCTGACCTTTGGTAGGCACTCAGTTAATCTTAGCTTACCACTATTATTATAAAATTATTACGGGATGATACCTGCCCTGGATATTTCTCCTGGAGTCTCTGTCTCCTGTTCACTGTCTCCTGGAGTCTCATTACTCTCCTTGTCTTAGCAATGCATCCTTCCTCAAAATGAGTAATATTCTACATAGACAATGTAGTAGAGGACAGTAGTTTGAATGAATGACATTTGCAATCACACAGATCTGGGCTTGAACTCTGGCATAGCCTTTTAATAACTGTGAGTTAAACTCTCAAATACTCAGTTTACAAATTTTCAAAATTAGGGTAATACTAACATATATTTGGCATGAAAATTATATAAGAGAATCTACACAAAATCTTCAGTCTGATGCCTGACACTTAACCAGTCTCCCCACTGCCCACTCTCCATCAAATGGAAATTGTGAATTTTATTTGATGTATAGCATGGTGTCGTGGAAGAGTCAGAATTAAACTTGGGTCAAGTCACTCCAGCTCCTGGAGACTTTCCCTCAATGTTTAAGGAAAGGGAAGAATTCCGTGGTCCCCAGGGTGGTTTATAGCTCTAACAGCCATGGTTTGCTTCCTCTAGGTTGTTCTCTTTTTTTTCTTACCAGAAATGGAATGATGTAGGAGTATTGGGGTAACTGTAGAAAGTGCAAGAAATTCCAAGCCCTTCCCACACTGAGAGTCTCAACTCCCCATGTAGGTGCCAAGCTACCTTCTCCTTGCTTATCAACTATGATGGTCAGGAAAGAAAAACAGAGAGAAACTGCTCTTTTTTCTCCAGGCATCATGTCAGAAGTTTCATATGGTACTAAATAAAATATGGGTCCTCACAAGAGTTCTAACTGAGGGAACAGGCAACCAGCTAGGGTCTGTTGTGGAAAGCTGTGATAGCCAAAAAATGTGATAGGTGAGTGCTTACCAAACTTTACTGCTTTTCTTACATGTCCTGGTCTGTGTCTTCTAAAGTGAAGGAAAAAAATTGTTTACCTCTTCATCTGCATCTTCTCATGCACTTTCTTGTGATGTTTCTTCAAGTTACAGTTTCATACACAAAACCGTTATAGAAATAATCTAAAATTGAAAGATCAACTAATGATCAGGGGCTCATTTCCAGTGACTGTCTTAGATATTGTTCAGAGATAGGAAGATTGGAGCAAATTGTCCCCTTCCAGTTCTAGTGCCTTCGAACGCTTAAAAAAATGATTGTCTTTCAGACAAGACAATTAGATCTAATATGAGAGCATTAGGATGGCAGAACAACTGTGGATCTTGTGATTTTTTTTTAACTTATTGTAAAGAGCTCCCACTAGTGTTAATAGCTTATCCACAGGGAAAAAATATCAGGGTGATACACAACTTTGGCTGACTTAAGCAAAAGCCCTGCTGTGCCCAAGGAGATGTCATTACACTACTCTTGTAGCTGCAGGCTAATCTTGTTATTGTTGGGTTTAACTCTTTCCTGGAAAGTCTCCCTTGTAAGTTATCTGAGAAATGTACTGTGTTTAACAATGCAGTTGGGCAATGGGGGAAAAAGTGTATTTTTCATTATTTATTTTGTTGAGATAGCATGGGTTTACAACCCCTTATGTGCTTTAGGAGACTAGCTTCACACCTCTCCAGTTGCATGTGTCCACACCACCCCCACCATCACAGTCTTTTATGAAGGCCAGAGGGTCTCCACCGCCTCCTCCTCCTTCTACCTTTTTATGGTAGTGATGGTCATTTTGCTCCCAGGTGTGTCTCATTAGCGCTGCTCCTGACTTTCACCGAGATAAGATGCTCCTTTGATGACTAGCAAGGATGGTTATGTCTTGTGAAATTCCTGTCATTTTCAATTGGAATATTGTTCTCTAAGCAGCTGATAATATATAGGCCATACTGACACTGTTTACACAAAGTTATGTGTATAAAAGATACATGTGCAGATGCTATTCAATCTCCTGAATTCCTGAAAGAGCAGAGAGACTAACTCATTTTTAAAATAAAATAAGCCCTGCAAAGCCAATAAAAAGCATTTCTAAACATTTATGAATGGTGTCGCTTAGAATATAATAAGGAAAAGAAAAAGTCAGATGTAAACACAAAGTGCAATGTGTTACGGTCAAAGCCTCTTAGCATGTCAGTGTGGTGCCAGAAAGATCAGTATTGGAAAGAAAAACAAAATGACAAGAAAACTTGTTTCACCGTGTCAGGTCCAACCAACATCATTTTGACATAGTTGGGGACTTTTATAGTGTATGGTAAGTTTTCCATAGGAGTATGGAGACAATACTATGATAATTAAGTTAACTAAAACAACAATAGCCCACAGTAAAAGAATAGATAAGGAAATCACTTGCTAGACAGAGAAACAAACAATAATGTAGAAAAGAGAAAGAAAATGTTTAGCAAATGTGTTCACAGCATGGTACCTGAAGGAAGCGTTGGGAGACAAATCGGCCTACCCTCCATAGATTTCCTGCATCTTACCCCGCCCCCCACAATAAAAGTTTTGGAATTATTTCTTTTAGATGATAACCATAATGAACATTTATTAGGTACTTACCATAAGCAGACATTTGCTGAATGGTTGCCTATCTTGCTTGGTTCTGCCAATAACTATAATCCTAAGAGGTGGGTATTATTATCATTGACATTTTGACAGATGGTGCCTAGAGATTGAGTAACTTGCCTAAGGTTACACAGCTGGTAAGTGATAGAGCCAGTGCATCTGACCATCGATCCTCTACCAGTCATTTGCCTCTTTGCTCTCAGCTCCAAGCTGGCCCTTCCGTGAACTACTCTGGACCAGAGGGTGCTAAATCCCTACAGATTAATACAGAAACCACTAGCCACATGTGACTCTTCACATTAAATTCCTCAGTCCTAGTAGCCACATTTCAAGAACCTAATTGTTCCCATATGGCTGTGGCTATTGTATTGGATGACACTGGTTTTAGAACGTTTTCATCACTGCAGAAAGTTCTATAGAACAATACTGAATTCTAGGTCCTGAAAACTACTTTTCCTTTCAATAAACTTCCAGTGCCAATGGAAGGCACTGATGGGAGGCAGAAGAAGGGCAGAAGCCTCTGACGTCTACAGACCCCAGATTTGATCCCTTTGGCATTTTTTGCAGCAGCTACTGCTGGACAATGGGGTGCAGCTGTGGTAGCAGTAAGCCCAGTGGTGTGTCAGTGGTTGTGGCAACAATACTGAACTTTAGCATTGGCAGTGATGATTGCCTGATAGACTTAGTGACATTTCTTCATTTTCCCCTATTTGAAATTCCTAGAGTGCTTCTGGACTAGACTCTAACCCCAAGTCTAAGCTTTTAGCCAGCAAGACATGGTAGAAAGGAAAAGAAAGGAGTTCCAAAGGAAAAATGATTATTTTCTAACCCAAACAAGCCTGTCTAAGCAATCAAGATGACTTGTTTGGCCAGGAGTGGTATAGCTCTTTTTTTTCTATAATAATTCAAAAAAATGTTTGATTTTTTTCAGAAGTTTTAGATCTGCCCTTGAACTTTGCTTTCACCCCAAATTCTTAGCTGCCAACCTAAAACCAGATTTCTTAGGAATGCCAAGACAATTAATTAGGCTAGTTCGTAATTACTCAGCTGATCTGAATCCTAACATCAATGACAACTTACATGTACTGTAGTTAACACAAAGTTATTACTCACTAATGTTAAAGGGCTTGGGGATACAGAGATGGGGAGATCCTAGCGTGTGAACCCTTCTTCTGTTTGCTTATGAGAACCTTGCCACAAGGGAAGACAGGTGATCCTCAACTGCCTGTTTACTCGAGCTCCTCCCACCAACTGTGGGTCAGGGAGAGAAAAGTAAGAAAGGGTGAGGCAGGACTTTTAAAATGAAGGAGTGAGGAGCTCAGTAGGCCCCTAACTCCAACAACCAGTGGAGGACCTTGGATCCTTGAATGCAGGGGCAGTTACTTTTACGTAACTCCTTGCACCCCTAGTTCTTATCACTGGGGCTGGCAAAGAGTAAGAGTTCAAAACATACTGGTTGAATGAATGAAGGGATGAATGGCTGTTATAATTTATGAAATATATTCTTATATTCAGCACCTATATATATATTTTATTTTCTTACATTGTTGTTCATTTTTATACAATATTTGATTTCTCCTCTTAGGAATAATCCCCATAAATCTCCCATCACAACCTCACCTGTGAACCATCACCATAGTCCCTTGCAGCACCAATATTTTTTACACAGCAAATTTTAATATAAGAAATGCATTCCAGGGATTTTACTGACATTAATTTTAATGTGGAGGAATACATGTACTTAGAGGACAATGCACTGTGCCATTCATCTTTTCATTCATCTTAACCTCATCAATTTTTCAGGAACTTCCAGCAGATGGCACCAATAAATACTGTCATGGGACTGAATTGAAAATTAGTTGATATTTTTTAACATGAACTTATAAAACTATAATGCTAATATGGATAAAACTTCCTTAGTTAAATTGATAGTAGCAACTGGCACTTATTTAGTATTTTCCAGTTAACTCCCAGTTAAAGTGCTTTTATATCCTTATCTCAATTCTTAATTTTGCTTCAAACTCTGTCAATGTATTGAGAAAATTTTATGATCTACTTTACGTTTTTGTTGCTGTGTCATTTAGTCACAGCAGCAGGGTAATTTGCGCCAGTTAATGACTGTATAATTAGCTTATATCACACACTCGTTCAAACACCAGAAATTTCTATGAAAAGTTTGAGTTTAATCCTACACATGAGAACTGAACAGTAAGTAGCTCAGACCACTAATAATTTAGTGAACTATTTTTTTGGCTCATAAAGCAGTAATGACGCCTCTCATTTACACGGAGTACTGCACATAAAAAGCAGCTTGTATAGACAGAGCACCCCTGGATCACAGAACAGCCCTATGATGTGGGTCAAACAAGTCTTATTATAGTGAAGAGACTATTTGGTCTGAAACTAATACAACTTTTTCATCTCTTTTGGTTACAGTTTGCATGTATTTCTATTCCCATTTTTTAAATTTTCAACTCGAGTCTTTGGATCTAAAGTGAGACAATAATAGAGAGCATAAAGTTAGATACTGGTTCTTTAAAAAATCCATCCTATAAAAAAAATCCATCCTATCAAGGTCTGTCTTTTGATTTGAATGCTTAATTCATTTAGATTTAATGTAATGTGCTTAAATCTATAAAAGATGACTACTGCGGATGCAACTTTCTGAAAGAAGGAGAAGGTGGCTCGGAGCGAAGAGTGAGGAAAGGATACATCACCGAAAGCATTGTCATATGGCACCAAGGAGAAGGAAGATGGTGAGGAGGAAGGGAAGGGGAACTAAGATTTGCTATGTTCCAGCACAGTTTAGAGTTTTAATTTACCAGCTTACATAAAGCTGTAGATGAGAGGCCTATTATCGTAGGCCTTGGATTTTTTCCTTTGTGTTCCACATATGGGATGAATTAATTTTTAAGGCTTACATAAAAACACAAAAGGAATGGCTTTGGAGTTGATATCTTTGGAGAGGTGTGAGGATTTAGGTTCTCCTTTCTTCAAAATTGCCTTGGGCCTCATTAGTGTGGGAGCATCAGGGTGTCTGCTTCTAGTCTCCACTGGGCTCAGGTGATTTTATTGCACCTACTTGTGTTCAGATTTGTAATCATCTTGGGTAAGATGTTGCACTGGTGAGGCTACTTAGATCACAGAAAGATCACCATGAGACTCGAGCCTGTTCCTCTCCATATGTTTGAGCTTTATTTTGTTGTGCACGGAGTTAGAGTGAGGTTTATTGTTCTGACTGAGAGGAGGGGTGATGTCATTCTCTGCTGATCAGGGTAACTGTTCAGGAATCTGTTGAGATGGCTTTTATAGTTGCGTTTATAAGTGTTGTGCTCATGAATGGCCGAGGTCGGGGCATCTTGCTAGGCAAGATTTTGCACTCCCAGGAAATCTCTGCTTTTCCTTCTCCTCTGGTCTCTGAAAGGTACACAAGCTCCTTTCCTCTTTACTACTTCTCAAACCCTGTGTGTCCATGTGCCACTAGTTATAATTCAGGATTCAGGTACAGATAATAGAACATTCTTTTGCCAGTTTTAGCACAAGGAATTTAATGTAAAAAAATATAGAGAACTTTTGGAAAGGCTGGCGTGGCAGCAAATTCTAGGCTAACCCTCCTGGGGATAAGCTCCAGTTTCGCTTCCATAAACTGGCCTGGTCTGGGAATTACTGTAAAAGAGGAGAAAAATTTAAGATCTTGGTCAAAGCTTTTGCCATGAATTTGTCATTGATTAAATATGTGGATCAGTGTAATTGCTTTATGCTGGGTTGGGGGAAACTCAGACCTGTCTCTTAGGCTATTGCATGCTGGTCAACAGACCTGCAGCATCAAATCCCTTAGGAACCTGTTAATGCAAAATCTTGGGCCTCTACCCCCATCCCTAATGATTAGAAGCTCTGGAGGCAGAGCCTAAAAGTCCCTGCTTTGCAAGCCCTCCAGGTGATACTGAATCAGCAAGGGTGACCAGACGTTTGGTTTGCCTGGACTATTCCAAGGAGTCCCAGGACACAGACTTTCATTGCTGAAACTTGCAAAGCTCTGGGCAAGCCAGGACAAACTGGTCATCTTAGGTGCAACTAAAGTTTGGCAGATACACCGTAGGCCATCTGCGTAGCTCTTGTTGGCGGGGAGTGGGGAGGATGTTCATGAATCACAAATGTGAGGTGCAATATTTCTGAAGCAATGTGACAGTGAGATTCTGCTCCCTTAAAATAACTTTAGTTGAAGCAGCAAACTGCTCATTTGTCACTGCTTTTCATACACCATTGAAGAAGGAAGGTGCCAAAATTCTGAACTGAATGACTCTCCAAAGTGAGACATGACAAACCAAGGAGGCAGGTGTTACAGATGCGTTTTCCCAAGTCAGAGTCGTTTGTGCAATCCCTCCTACCTACATGATCTCAAGCCCCCATTTCTGCCTGGTAGCAGAACTTACTCCTAGTCATTTTAGAGAACATGCAGTCAAGTCAGAGTTTTCTCATTTAAATCAGGGTGGTTTATTTTCTCTAGTCAATTCTAAGTTCCCACTACCTCCCGTTTCCTGGAGTATGTATAAATTCTGGGGAGTTTTTACAGAACCACAGTGTTGGAGGAGGGGGAGGTATCTGTGCCTGTCGGCATCTGTGGAGATGTACATCATCCCCATAGGAAATTTCTAGGACATCTGGGTTCTCCATCTGGTCTCTGGTGGTTGGTCCGGGAAGGTCACCCTGCTTCCCTCTCATCTCAGTCTCAGAACATCTTCAGGTTTGCTAGCCTCTCTTGGCTGCTTTTGGGCCTGTCACAATGGAATGGGGAAGGCTCAGGACATACATTTGGAATCTTCCTCAATACCCTCTAGTCATAGACAACTTCATACAGTTGTCTCAGGCTCTGCTAGCTAAACATGTCAGGCTGCCATTTCTATTATGGCTAGCTCATCACATGGTAGGGGGCCATTTCATAAGGCTTGTCGCCTCTTCGGTCCTCACCAGGGAGCAAGGCATACAACTTCTCTGCTTCAAGATTCCCCCACTCTATCTGAGGTTTCTGGTACCCTTCTGGAGGATATAATGGTGAATCTTAGGGCACATGATGCTTCTTGGGGACCCACAGCTTTTGTTTGAAAGTTGCTTCCTTTCTGTTCTCATCATCAGACCAAAGGATGTTTATCTCATCTGTGGTGAAAAGATTTGCTCTTGCATAATCAAGGTCTATTTGCAATTTATATTTATGGTATCAAATTTACACCTTGAGTTCTTCAGAGATGTGGCAGAGACTGTTATTTGCAACCCTATATCTATTCTCCCTTTCTATTTCAGTAACAGAGTGCTGCTTTTATTTAGGTCAATTGCGTGCCCTACAAAAGACTGTCTTTTCTAGACTCCCTTGCAGCTAAACATGGGGAGGTGACTAAACTTTAGCAAGTGAATTATAAGTGTAAATGTGTGGGACTTCTGAGATGGCTGTGTTAGTGATCTAACTCAGCAGAGAGGGATACGCTTCACCTTTCCTTAGTTCCTATTATCTTAGCTGTGGATATAATGTTTAGAATTCTAGTAATGACCTTGTACCAGGAGATAATCTTGTCATTGTAAGCCAGTACTAGAAAATTGAAATGCAGATGGAGTATTTGTATCTGATGACAATACCATCTTTGAGACTAGCTGATTTTTTTTGCAGGAAAGAAATAAACTTCTATATTTAAGCCTTTTCACTTTCTGTCTTATGTAGCCTAACACTAACAAGGTTAATTAGGGTGTTCTTGAAAACTCTTTTCTCTCAAGCTATTTTCTTTGCCATGTATTTCAAAGGTTTTCATTGAAATTCAAACACCAAAATCAGTCTCCTTTTATTTCTTTGCATTTATAGCATAATAACCCTTTTCTGAGAACCAGGAAGAAGACGTCTTCTTGCTGCCTGAAAGAGCAGAGAGAGGCAAATATTAATATTTCAGAATTCTATACCATTCACATATGAAATTTATCCTAGTAGTAACCACATGTCAGACTAATGAATTTTACAGCATATCCTTAGTTAATAAATGTTCATTAAAAAAACTTCTGTTGATTGCTCTGGGGCTTGTTGCATTGCCCAGTCAATGAATAACACAAGTTGTCAACCTTATAAATAACTTACCACTTCTCTGTGTTGACAGTTATATAGAAAATTCTATTTTTTCTTAAGGAGATAGTGGTTTTTCAACCATGATTAACTAGATTAAGTTTCCTGAAACAAGTATATGCCACAGGATATGCCTGGCTTTCTTAACTTTATTGCTCTACAATACTGTAGTCACTTTGATTACCTAATTTGGTGAGATGGGTAATTATTTAGGTCAGCAATCTAGAGAAGTGGAATTAATCACAATTAAGTTGGGTTTATATTTGAGTATATTCAAATGAAAGTAAAGGCACTATATTTCATCTTCAAGAATATATTCCTCCCTTTGAAGATCTTCTTCCCTCTTTTTATTAAATATTCATAAGACATAATTTCAAGTTTTATAGTATCAGTTTAAATAATTAACTTGATTCTTTATTTAGGCACTATAAGCCATGAGTGTGTTGATAAGAGGGTCATGTAACATAATTTTTAAGGAGTTTTTATTTTTGTTAAACTAATTTGTTTATATTCCACCCTATTCCACAAAGAATATAAGACCACTTACAAGAACATACACAATAATACCTATAAAATTTAAATGCAGTATCAGGAATGAGGAAAATCAAGATCAGATAAAAGAAAACATAAATACATAAAACCTGGGACATGAGCCAGTAATTGATGTTTTCCATTTGTCTCTGCAATTCCAGAAAGACAAACCTTAGGGGAAGGGACATATGAGTCACATGATTATTGGAAAAAAGAAAGCAGACAACTCCCTCAAGAGGTGCATATTTTGTCCTGGCACCCAATTCTCACAGAAATTTACCACTTGGGACTTTATAGATGCCCTGAATTGCATAGTGGACAAAGTCCACTGAATCCTTGAAAATATTCATGTGTAGTAAATTGTTTGTAACTCACTTTTTTTTTTACTTTGAACCAAAAGCTGAGGAAATAACACTTAACCAAAACTTAGTGAAAAACTTCCAAAGTTTGCGCTCTAAGGAAAAATGTTCGGAAGGATATTAATTGTAGTGTTAATCAAAAGTAATGCGTTCCATCCTCAATAAGCTTGATTAACTTAGTTAATTATAGGCAAGTAGGTTTCTTTGTTGCAAGAATTTCTCAGAAAATTTAATATAGAGACGTGCATTATGGTTCTTCAAAAATGAAGGGCTACTTGATGCAATGTTTTTTATTTTACCACAGAACTTGTCTTCTGAAGTCCTCTTACGAGTTGTAGTAAACTGATGGAAATAAAATGATGAGAAGGCAGTGAAGCTGCTTCTATGGTTAAGAACATCCGAACTTATTTTAGGCAGATTTGGGTACAAATTCAATCTCTGACACCTACTAATTACATAGCTTTGAAAAAGTTACCCAACTCACCGAGCTTTTAGTTTCCTGATTCATAAAATGAAGTGCATTAACTGAAAAAGTGTTTGACTTAAGGAATGACAACAACAAAAATCTGTCAGAAATACTTAGGGGTTTATTTTTCTGATATAGTAAGGCCAGGGGTAGGCCACCCAGGGCTAATGCAGCTATTCATGAATGTGTCTGGGTTCAGGCTCTCATCTTTCTGTTTTGACATCCTTAGCATGTAGACCTCTGTTTTCATATTTTTTGTCTCATGGTTACAAAATGGTTGCTGCACTCTCATCCTCACATCACAATTTCAGTCATGAAGAAGGAGGAAAGGAATATAAATTAATTTTGAGTAGCCATCCAGAGTTAACAATAGGGTAATAATTCTTTGATACTCTCCCTCAAAGAATTATTTTAAGAATTAAGTGAGATGATACTACATAGTGCTAGTATTAGCAGTATTCAATAAATACTAGATATTAATATGCATGTATAGCATTGGATTCAGTGAGTGACACAACTCCAGCAGTTAGAGAATTTAGAAAGGTGAAGAATTATACAATCTTCAGTCTATGACCATTAAATATCTCTTTTCTCAGAAGCAAAAGATCAGACTCTGGTACTACTACTCTTACAAGGCTCTAGAATGTTGACAGGTAGAGACACTGTTTGAGAGCAGATGTGCTAGAGAGTAGAGAGGCAGGAGGAAAGCTGGCATCCTTTCGTACCAATGAGGCTCTCAGGACACTTCACAGGAGGAGACCCATTCCATCTTTAAATGGAGGGATTCTAGGAGGTTCCTAGGCCAGAGCTTAATTAGGAAGCCATTTTGACGGCAATGCTTGTTCAAGTTCAATGATTTCTATATCATGGTATGTAGTTAACGTGATTTGAGGAAGCCTTAATTCTAAATTTCTATCCCATTGTCAGACTATGGATATAATGCTGTATCCTGTCTTTTGGGTTACAAAATACAGTAACTGTATCTAGAGAAAACATTTTGAACTATTAACAAATATATCTAATTTCCCACAAGTCCAGTATTAGCTCATGGTCACATGGAGCTGATTAATACGTGTTTGAGTAATTTTGGGAAATAATGGCACAGATATCATACATATTAAGGAAAAATTCAATTGCAATTAGAGAGTAAAGAAAATAAAATCACAAAAATTACTAAACTCAGGAATAAGTATCATCACAGGTAATAAAATCCAGTCTAGTATGGTGATAAGAAGGAGGATGATGGCATTGATAATGGCTGAGGCTTAATCAGCAACTACTGTGTGCCAGACATTGTTTTACGTGTTTTTTGTTTAGGTTTTTGCAAATAGTGTGACATGAATTCTAAATATGCAGTTTTCCCTACCTTTTCACTCACTTGGAGTGATTGATTTATGTCCAGCTCCAGCACTTAGTCCTCACATCAAATCTGTGATGTAGATTTACACTGTTATTATTCTTATTCCATAAGTGAGAAATTTAGGCTTAGCAAAAGAACTGCATAACTTAGTAACTGGGGAGCTGGAATTTGAATACACATCCATCTTCTTTCTCAGTCCAAGTTGTTAGATCACACTCTATGACATAAAATAGAGACTTGTTGGTACATGATAACTTCCGAAAGAAATTTTTTCAGGGGCCTCCCTGGTGGCACAACAGATTAAGTCTCAGCACTATGAAACTGTCCTCAGCTACTGAGTTTGAGCCCCAGCCAGGGAGCTAACCCACATGGTGCAGCAGACCCAGACCTCTCCTGCCTCGCCCGCTGCTCCGCTCAGCAGTGTATTTCTGCTGTTCTGCTCCTCACTTTGTCTCTGGTGAATCCTCTCACCCCCTCACCTCTGGCCTACACCCCAGTTCTTGCATTCATAAATAAATAAATCTTAAAGAAAAAAAAGAAAAATTTTCAACTATTTTCTATTCTTAAACTATGATTTGGAGATTTATTTCTATGTGTTGAGCATTGATCTGCTGAGAGACAAAGTCTGAATTAAATTGCCCAGGACCCCTTTTAGCTACATGTTCTTTAACAAGGAGGTGGGAAAGCAATGCAACACTGAATTATTCTTGCGTCAGGTTTGTTCCTCATTCTAGTGCTGGGGAGGGTAAAAATCCAACCCAGAGTCACCAATCTCTTTGAATCTCAGCTTAACATTTCCAAAAAATTTTCTAAAGTTTTTCAAAAACTATCAGATGGAGCCTTGTCCCATCATTTCTTTCTTTCTGCTTTTTTTCCCAAGCCCTTCTTACTCACTCCTCTGTCTTTTGAATTTATGTCCCCCGGGCACTCAGCCTGTCCAGATTTTTTTCTAGCATCTCAAGTTCATTCCCAGAGGTCACATCGATCCCTCAAAGATGTCACATGGTGTCTGAGTCAAGTTCTTGCTTACAGGGCTTTTGTTGCTCACTGATAACTTGTTGGCTTCCTCTTCCTTCACAGATTTTGTTTGAAGATATTTAGAGAGCAGTCTCAGGTCTGTTTCTAGGTAACTAGACAAAGCAGGAGTTTAAAGAATGAGGTGGAGTATCTTGTATCTATTACTTTTTGCCAAAATAAAAGAACTAAAGTTATCTTGGTCTACTGGGTATTTTCAAATAGTGTTCTATTCTTTACAGTTGTAAGCTTCTGCAGATAGCCACCACTGGAGAACAAGCAAATAAAAAAGGACATGGAACAGAAAATCCAATTTATGATATCTAAAAATACCTTCATTTAAATACATTCTATAGTATGACACCACAAGATTTAATTAAAAAAAAAAATCCCGGAATGGTAGGAGAGCTGTGATTATGGAGTTGAGATTTGCAACCCTTACATGAGTATCCACTGTAGAGCAAACTGAGATTTGGCCTTATCATTCCTTATTATCTGTATAATCAATACCAAATCTGCCTTCACTCCCATTCTAAACAGAAGGCCTATGGAGTTTGCCCCTCTCTCTCTAAAGACTCTGTTTAAAACTATCAAATATAAAATAAAGCACAGATATTTACAACATGCTTATTCTGTGCCAGGCAGTTTCATATTTTACAAATGTTAATACCTCATTTAATCCCATAAATGCTACCTCCTTTTTCTCTTGACAGTGGAGGAAAGTTAGACTTAAAAATCATTGAGTAATTCATCTCAAGTCACACACCAGTAAGTGGTAGAGTCAGGACTTGAACCAATGTCTAACTCCAAAGCCTTTGTTCTTTCCATGCCACCAGTGGTCTCAGCCCCACTTACAGACAGGAGTCACCTGGTGAGCTTTAAAAAAAAAAATACTGACATTTTGTGCCCACGCCAACTCAATTAAGTATGAATCACTGCGATTAGGCCTAGTTTAAATATGTTTTAAAATTTCCCATATATTCTAATGTATATTGAAGGTTGAATATCTCTGCTCGGTGCTAAACTTAATGCTAAATGCCTAGGTTGGAGAATGAACAAACAATTATAGATAGATTCAAAACTAATGAATGACTAATTCATGACAACCACATTAACTTACTGATGCTCCAAGAGTTTTACTTCCAATTTTATTTGCTGTTACTAGAAATGTAACTACCATTGTTTGTGACAACTTGAAGCTTGAGTGGGAAGCTAAACTCCAAGACTCAAACCATTTTCTCCAAGTTGCCTCAGTAGTAAATGGAGGGCTTGGCAAGACAAAAAGAGAATTTTCAGCCTTTTGTGTAATCCAGGGGCCCTGCTGCTTCTGACTATTGGTCCAGCAGCTCAATTCCAAAGCACCACAGGAAAATGCATCTTTGAAGTAGAGCAAGTCAGAAACCACTTCCCAACAAGAAGCAGAAATTATTTTCAGTACTTTATTTCAATGCTCATATTTCTGAATTAGTCCATAAAAGCTGAGGAGATTAAAAAAAAAAAGCTGAGAAAATTATGCTCTTGTTTGTAATTAAAATTTACCAAGCTGGAAGAAAGACTGTGACATAGAAGAACACCTGCAAAAAACCATGATGCCGTGCATGAGAGCTCCCTGTCAGAAGCGTGGAATCACTCATGGGTTGTCTTTCTTCCACAGGATCTTCCAAAGGAGTCAGACTATAGAAGCCGGGCACCCTTGTGTGAGACAGTCTGCAGCACAGAGACGTTGGGCAGTGAGGGCTGAGAAGAGGAATTATTCTAGGAAGAGGGAAGAGATGCTCAGACTACTGAATGAACAGAACGTTCTGCATGCACCTCACTTCCTTTGATTGCCCTTCTGTCTGTTGGTGCCAAGAAGAGACAAAAGCATTTGAAAGGGCTTTCTCTCCATTTTGAATAAAGGCATGTTCTTCCAACTTATGCTTCCAAACAAAAGAATTAAGTCTGCTGACACAAAGGTTCCTCAGATGAAGGGGAGATCCAGATGACAGCAGGCAGCTGAGGAAACCCCTGGAGCGGGTTTAGGGCCCTCTTATTGCCCTTAAATCACGTACATGACTTCACCTGCTTTGCTTCCTTCTACAGCAAGCTCGGTTATCAGATCAGGGTCAGGAAGTAGCTGCCATCCCTTCTCTCAGGAGGTAGCACACTGGAGCCTGGGGCTGGAAGGGACTGATACCCAGGTGTTCAAACCAAATTAAGGCCAAAATCGCCCTGTATTAAGGTGCAAGGACCAGATACCTCCCCTAAGAAAATCGTGTTTCCACATGATAGATTGCCCCACCCCCCCATCTCAACATAAACATTCCAATAACTTAAAACAATGTTTACATTTCCCAGAGAGAAAATTAGTGTTTGTAATGGTCAAAAACATAATAGATGATAAAAAATAAATTTGGCTATAAACTATGACCCAGTTGAACTATGTCCCAGTTTTCTGAAGACAGTGTCATTTAGATTCAACAACAAAATGAAACAATTGGTCCATGTTGGGGTAAAAACCTACCCAGTCTTTTCCCTCAGTGTTTTCTGATGTTCTATGACCTCCCTGGGCCCTTCCGATGCACTGTAGCTCCCTGGCTTTGGAATTTTAAAGGGACAGGGTTGAGCTGGGGAGTGGGGGGAGGCAAGAGAACCCTGATATGGATCTGTTGGTTTGTGAGGGGACTAGAGGCTCTTTCCTTCAGAAAGGCACCATCTGTCAGGATGAGGAGCTTGAGCATGGAGACTACAGAGTGCAGCAAAGAACAGAGCAATGGACTCACCTCATGGCCACAAGCTGCATGGAAGCACGTAGGGTCTTAGCACCAGAGTTGCCTTCCTGGGTCCCATACGGCTTAGAAGTCACAGTGTTTCCCTTGCGCCCAAGAGTCCAAGAAAACCAATGACTACAAGGGACCTTGCTAACTGGAATGAGGAATTGTGCAACCCAAAGTCTAGTCGATGCCACCAGCACCTTAGTAGATGTCAGTGTGTGTGGATGACACGTCTTAATACTCTCTCACACACACCTCCACCCCAGCATTTTGGCTTTCCTGGTTTGCAGCTGTAATTCTTAGGAAAGGTGGAAACCCTAAATAGACTGAGATTATGTTTTTTCACTTAGGAGAATGAAAATTATAGTAGAATTTGTGTTAGAGAATTCAAAAATACCTTATTGTAATTCTTAGATGGCTTTTTGTGAACTGATGCTTGCACTGTCTATGGTAACAGGCGCTGTCGTCTAGTGAACTCAGAATGAGCCCTTCCAACCACTGCTCCCCCGCCCCCCCCGCTCCCCCACGCAATGGAAACCATGTCTTAGTGGCATTTGGAGGCCTATGAGTAAAGGCAGAAAAATATATAGTCTGTTCTTTACCTACTCACTTCTGTGCACACAGATGTGAAAACATTTTCACATCATAGAATTTTGTCTATGTATTTTATGTCATAAGCATCTGTTATACGAATGATTACATTTTCCTTCCAGAAAACTATCCTGATAATTGTTCTACAAAGTCTTGAAAATATTTTGCTGCTTTTTCTCTTTCTGGAGTCTAAAATCACAGCACGGTGTTCCTCTAGACGAATCTCCAAACTGCAGCAACCCGTGATGAGTTTCCCTGCTCCCCCTTCTGCTCCTGGGTGGGTGGAAGCCGAGGCTCATGGACAAAACCCGGCCCAGGAACAGGCCTTTACTCCTATCTACCTGGTGGCCCTTCAGACGTGGAATTTTCAAAGGGAGGACTTCTGGGAGGGCACTTTGCTTTCAGTCTTCCAAACGGCCATTTTTTCCTGGAATAGCATAGGTTTCTGTATTGGATGATTTCTCCAGGTCTTGTCTCTTCCAGGCCAAATATCCTTATTTCCTTTGATGTCCAACTTTTCTGGCCAACAGACAAATTCCCAAAGCTCTAGATCAAACATTCCAGTTCCTAGAAGTGACACCACCACTAAGTACAGGCTGTCTGCAGGCTCTCAACTAGGCTATCTGTTGCCTGGAAAATTGGTATCACAAGCCAGTTGGCATACGAGAAGCCTCGGTTTAAAAACCGGTGCACAACTTCTAGTTTTATGACCTTACCCGAGTTATAACACAACTCTTAACCTAAGTTTCCTTCCTTCTCAAGTGGGGGTGATGGTAATGCCCCACAATATCTGATGGAAAGAAAACATATAGACATTTCCTGGCACTTAGGAGGTATAAACAAGTAACAATTCTTTGCTCCCTTTTCCTAGCTAATATGGCTGGGTTTGTATATCTAGACACTAGGATTTTACAAAGACTAAAATAGAATCTCTTAAAGCCTTTCATTGCAGTGAGTAATAACAAAGTATTTGTACTAATGTTTATTTATCTGCTGATTTCCTATTATGTATTTATCACATTATATTTTAACTGTCTAGTTATGCTGTGAGATCAGAGTTGGAACTCTGCCTAAAATTCTCTCTATATTCCCAGGACCTAAAAAGCATGCATTAAATGCTTGATAAATGAACCAATGAGTTGTTTTCTAGTGAAGCATTTAGGTCATGCACTTTACTAATGCCTTATGTCCCATGGTGCTTTCAGACTAGTAAGCTCATACTGACATATAGCATGCTCAACATGGTGTGTGCTAAAGGAGCAGAGGCCCTTTCAATAAAGTGACATGTCCTACTCCCTTCATAGACAAACACAAGGACATCTGTAACATGGATAGATTGCTACCAGATGCTAGAGAGAGAGAGCTGAGGCATTCAAGGGAAGGAGAGATTACATTTAATTAAGAATCTTAGGAAATTCTCACTGAAGAATTAGGTAACACTGCAACTGAGCCTCAGAAGATAAATAAGTTTACAACAGCAGTGGGGCTAGCAGTAGAGATTGGTGCCAAAGATAGAAAGTAGATGGGCATTCAGAGGACAGCATGTAGCTTGGTTTGAAGCACAAAGTATGTGCAAGTTGGTTAGAACTACACAGACAGTGAGGATTTTGAAAACCAGCCAGGCTGAGAAATTCAATCTGAAGTCAGGCAGTGAGAACGCCCAAAAATTTAGACCAAGGAAGGTTCCTATTTAATTAATGTATATTGAGTGCCTCCATTGTACAGATTAGGCAATAAAGCCCAGACAGATTAAATGACTTGTTATGTCTCATGGATTGGAAGTTGCAGAGATGGAATTCTACCCTGGTCTGTTGATTCAGAGCTCCTGCCATACCAGAGTCACTCTTCTGGAAGATTCACCAGGTGGATGGTACTTCCTCCCCCTATTCTTTTTCTCTCTCTGAAGTATTTAAAATCACAGCACAGTGTTCTTCTCCACGAATCTCCAAACCGCAGCAACCCGTGATTAGTTTCCCTGCTCCCCCTTGTGCTCATGGTTGGGAGGGAAACTCAAGCTACGATGCCACCTGGGAGGAAATGAGGGATGTTTCCTTTACATTCCGTCCATTGAATTACCGACACAGTCAGAGCAATCCCAAACATATTAGGATCTCCCATTTTCCCAATGAAAAGATGGAAACATTTTCTCATTGAATATTGAAACTGACTAAAGGTGGTAGATGGAGCGAGATTTTGGAGCAAATATTTAGTAAACCAGCTCTATTGGAGTCTAAATCCTGAGGGCAGCAAATGTTATGGGCAGATTTGCATTTGAGAAAGGTAATTTTGTCATCATTGTGGAGTTTGGATTAGAAGCAAAGAGGGAGGTAGAAAGTAATGGAACTGCTGCAGAGATCTACCAGGAGACGTGGTGACTTGGGCTAAGGTGGTCTTTGTGAGACATGAATGGAAAAGGCAGATATGAGAGATATTTGGGAAGTGCATGAGACTGGATTCAAACACAGAGGGACTAGTTAAAGTGACTCCTCCAGTGTTTTTGTTTTGCGCAGTTTGATGGAGAGTGAGATACTGATTCTTGGTGTAAGGCATATTAATGAGAACACATTTATAGAGCTAGGAAATTGGAGCAGGTTTAGGAAGGGAGAGATAAAGGCTAAAGAGAAGAGAGAGGATGTATAAACAAATAAGCAGAGGAATCGGAAGAGTAGCTGGCCAGGGGGAGTACCTGCCTTGGAAGAGAGACTGAGCTCTGGGAACTTTATTCTCTCCTGCCCCTCACCATGAGCTTAGATTTCAACATTGTCTCACAAGTAGATATGGTGGTACCTTCAGAAAGATGAGCTTTCCTGCTTGATTATTCCTGGAGGAGCAGGAAAACATGGTAATCACAGCTCTGTAATTTCCTCTCAGGAAAAGCTAAACCTCCCTCAAAATGAATGTAATATTTCATTGACAGAGAAAGGAAACTGAGAAGAATGAAAACACTCTTCTTTGGAAGACAAGAATAAAAGTCACTCACTGTAATCACTTCCATCTCTGCTACTATCCCTAAAGGAATGAATAAGCAAAAGATCAGTGGTCTGGGAATAAGGCAATCAACTTGTTCTTGGTTGCCTGGGACTTCAGTTTTTTAGGATAGAGTACAACATCCCAGAGCCTTGCATGATCACCCTATCCAGGAGTTAGACTGCGATTCTAATCCTGATTCTGTTGCCAATTGACTGAAAATTTCAGACACAGCTTTCCTTAGCATAGTTTTCTCATCCATAAAATGAGGGAAGGCTTCTCTTTGTATATTTGCTTCTTTGGTGAGCTGATCCAATCCCATGATTTTGAATACTATGTGCTGCCATGTGATTTATTAATAAGAAACACGTATTTAATTTTTGTCTCCTTTCCTGACAGAGTTCCTAAAATCCTTGGAGTTTCCTAAGTGGTGAGAGCAATAGAGGTGTCTTGTTTATGTTAACGAGGTGACTTTGGGTAACTGAAAGATGGGGGTCATCATCAGAGGAAAAAATCTTGTGATTATAGGGTTAGAACTTTCAGTGCTAGCCCTGATCTCTGGGTAGGGGAGAGAGACTGGAGGCTGAATCAATTACCAATGGCCAATTATTTGACCAGCCATGCCTGTGTAAAGCAGCCTCCACCATCAGGCGAAGGGATGCAGTTCAGAGGTGAGGCTGAGGTGCCTGCAGAGCGTGGAAGCTCTGTGCTCTTTCCCCATACCTTGCCCTGTGCACCTCCTTCATTTGGCTGTTTTTGAGTTATATCCTTTTAGAATAAACCAGGAATCTTCTAAGTAAAACGTTTCTTTGAGCAATTTTAGCAAATTAATTGAACCCAAGGAGGTAGTTGTGGGAACTTCTCTGATCAATAGGATCAGTCAAAAGTGCAGGTGACAACCTGCCTGGATTTGCCACTGGCATTGAAGTGGTGTTGGGGGTAAGTCTTGTGGGACTGAACCCTTAACCTGTGAAACCTGACACTAGGCAGTGCCAGAATTGAGTTGGATTGTAAGACATTGTAAACATATCATAAAATTTGGAAGAACCCCGTCCTTGTCTAACAGGCAAGATGGCAAAAGCATCTCCACAGGCTCCATCCTAAATGCAGGAATCTGCTGCCAGAAGATAAAGTCAGTCTTTTCAGATTAAAATAAAGAAGACTTACCCAGGGGTTCCCACCATTTGTGTTTCTGCAGTACATTCATCAGCAAGGAAAGAATCAAATCCTGCATTATCTTCCTCTAGCATCAGCCTATCTTAGGTCAGGAGACCTTAGAACTGCAAGCTCCTCCTATCAAGAATAATTACATTTGTAATGTCGGTAACTCACTGTTCCTACCTACATAAACTAAATTCAAACTTGTATTTTTGAACAGTTCTGACAGAGTGAAATCTGTAGAATTGCTTCCCAGGTTTGAATCCTCACTTTAATGATTTAGTAACTCTTTGTCTAACTATCACCCAGCTGGTGCCAAAAAATTATTTGATAGTGTGGGGGAAAAATAACAAATACTGGAGTCAGTGTCTCCAGCTACATACTTGATAACAAGTTCTGGACAATTTGTGCAAAAGAAAGATGCAAAAACCCCAAATTCATTGCTATGCAACTCCTCACATGAGATGCCTTTTTATCTAAAATCATGTCTCACTTTCTAGTTAGCAATCTGGGGAAAATTTCTCTCTAGAGAGCTTGCTAATAAAAGCTCAAATAAGTTTAAAGGGACATCGAGACTCTAGAGCTCAGTGCCAACTAAGCAAGAGTGTTCTGTATTATCCAGAGTCAGCGCCTCTGCCTAGAGCTGAGGCAAACTCCTTGGGAAGAGTTCTTGAAGTGGTTGCTCTTTTCATCCCAGGGATACCCAAGGTACATTTTGTATTGAATGAGAAGTGCTTATCTTGAAAAAAGGTACATTTGTGGTGCATGAGAAGAAACAAAGTATAAAAGATCCTAAAATAATATCTTTTCATTTTAACATTGATGAGAACAAAATGATTCCAGGCTAGGGCCACATGGCTTGGGCCATGTTGAATTTGCACATTCTGCCCTTGTCCTTGTGGGTTTTCCACATCCCAAAGATGTGCACATTAGGTTCAAAGGCAAGTCTAACTTGCCCCAGTCTTAGTGAGTATGAATGTGTGTACGAGTGCAGCCTCAGATGGAAAGGCGTCCTCGACCCTGAAGTGGAATAAGCAGATTGGAAAGTGAATGAGTGAATACAAATTATTATTTAGCATCAGAAATGTTCTAAATCTTTATTTAGAAGATTGATGATTTCTTTTGACCAGGAATATGTTGTAGGAACTTAATTTTGCTTATACCAATTAGCCTATGCTAAAATTGATTTTGTTAAATGACCTTACTTAAAATTGCAGTGAGGACTTGCTGTATTTAATAAGGACCCAGCTCTCATTTTACCCTTGTGAGCTTAATTTTATAGGCCAGGTGCTGCTCATGTCCTGGAAGTATCAGGACTGAATCAGAGATCAAAAATAATAATCTTGTGTTGATCTTCACATGTTGTACACTGTGCTAAGTGCTTTACTAAATCCTTTGGTTACCGTGAGATACTATTAGTCTCATGGGTATTCAGGAGCATGAAGAGGTTGAATGACTTACCCAAGGTCACAAAGCTGGTAAATGGTGAAACTGGGGTTCAAATCCAGCAAGTCTGACTTAAGAGCACCTCATGGAGCTTTGGAAACACTGAAATTGTCTGTGATCAGCTTAACCGTTGGCTTCAACCCTGACTGTGCCTTAGAACCCACCAGGGAGTTTTGAAACATCTTGATGCCAGATGTTTAAACTTGAATCTAGACCAATTAAACCTGAATCTCTCTGGGTGGGATCCAGACAAATAGTTTTTAAAGCCCTCTCAGTGATGCCAATGTAGAGCCATATTACAATCCATCGTGCTAACAATCATATTTTTTTCCTCTTTAACTAGAAAGCAATTTTGTTCCATTTCATTCCTATCTACAAGCAGTCGGTAAGTGGCTAAGGTGCTGCCATTTGCTCTGGCACATCTTTTCTCCTTGGGGACCCAGCTAGCTCAGGCCTTCATTTTCCTATTCTAGAACAAAGAGGAAGGAATGACTACTATAGATCTATAATATTTACATTTGTAATATGTTTTAGAAAGACTCCCACAATTTATTGCATTACCTTAGAAGGAATTTTAACATTGTGGTACAACTGAAAAGGTGGCTACTGCCTTTGTTGCTATTAAGAAAAAAGTTCAATGGAACAAAAGTGAGGTTTAGCAGACTTGTATCTAGGGTACAGTCATTGATCTTGATATTAGCGCTTACTCCTTGGAAGTGCTGTGACACTGATGCTATAAAAAGTTCTGTGAAGTCACTTGCTGTCCATTGTGACAGGAGGGAAATGAACATTTATTGAGTACTGACTCAGTGTAACGGACAGAGAATGGGGCTTTACAGATAGGTAAACATGGGGTTAGATCCTAGATCTACCATTTAGTAAGCCCCTTGACCTTGAAGGAGGACTTTAGGTTTCCTTCTTCATCTGGAAAGCGGAGCTGACAAGGCTTACCTGGCGGGACAGCTTATTGATTAGAGATCGTGTACTTGATGCAGTGCCATCGTCATTATTACGAGGCAGCCGCCGTCATCTACATTTGTTATCTCAGTTAAGCCTGACAACACACTCTCAGAAAGCACTTCACAGTGTGACCCAGAAACAGAACGGTAAGTTGCTGGCTTACCATTTGTCTCCTGTACCAGAAGCCTATTTGCTCAGCTGTTCCAGGCTGTCTTACTCCCTTGTTTCACAGGCCATGTCCCAGCGGATTTATCGATTAGAACAGGAGATCTTCTCTAGATAATAAAATAATATTTAAAAGACCAACAAAGAATTTCAGTCATGTCCCTGACGTGGGACTGTGTTATCAGAGGGTTATCTGCACAGAAAGGGCAATATTATTTATTTGCTTCCTATTTTAAAAGGGGAGTAGGCCTCGCTGAGTGCTCTCCTGCGTCCCTTCCATTCTCCTGTCAACATTCTTTTCAGCATTTGTCATCTTAAGTTATCTGAGAATTTACTTCTTTGTGTTCTGTTGTCTGTCAGCTTCATGATGGGGGAGCCAGGTCTGTTTTATTCTTCACCATCTCGCAGCTTCTGATGCATCAAGCATCTTGATGAAGACATTTGGAGTAAATGAAACCATGATTAAAGACATCACCTGAAATATGTCACATCTGTAATTTCTCAGAAAATTCTCCTGAAATTGACAACCCTGGGCCTCCCCTGGTGGCGCAATGGGTTGAGCGCAGCGCTGTGAAGCTGTGGACAGCTGCGGCGCGGAGTTCAATTCCCGGCAGGGGAGATTCCCACATGGCGCAGCAGACCTCTCCTGTCTTGCCCACTGCTCCCCTCAGCAGTATATTTCGGTCGATCTGCCTGTTCTGCTCCCCACTCTGTCTCTGGTGAATCCTCTCACTGTCCCAGGCCTCTGGCCTGCACCCCAGCTTATATGCATAAATAAATCTTTAAAAAAAAAATTGACGACCCAAACTGGTGAGAGGGGGCAAAAGGACCTTCAATATTTCTATGACTCCTGAAAAGAACATGAAGACAATATATTTGGAACTTAATTTGGAGCAGGGGTTACAAAAGCAAGTGTCTTGGGGCTAAGGCAGCTAACACTAATGCGAAGCGCCTGTGTGTGCCACATGAGTGGTGGGGCCAACAGCATCTGGACATCCCCCCCAACCCCCCAGCCTGATGCAGCCATGTCAGCTCCCACACCTCTGGTCAAGTGGCAATAAACACTGTAGAGTAAAAGATCTTCCACGTTTTCAAAAGAAAGTAGAAAGTTTGTATATCAATTAGAATTCAGTTTGGCTGTGCATAACGACCTGAAAAAGGAGCTTAAATGAAGTAGAAGTGTATTTTTCTCTCATAGAAAGAGGCCCGGAGATGTGTGGTCCCGAAGGCTCAACAGAGTCCAAGAGCCAGGCTTCTTCTAACTTTGCTCATCTTCTCATGATTTCCAAGGTCACCCCATGACCCGGTGGACGGCTGTGGCTCCAGCCATTACCTCCACGTTTCGGAAGCAGGAGGGGAAAAGGGAAGCAAAGGGCCAGATCATTCTTTTATAAGGAGACTTTCTGGAAGCTTCTATGCCTCACTTGTATTTCATTGGCCAGAATTTAATCATGTAGCAACTAGCTGCAAAGGAGGCTGAAAAGCATAAACTTTATTTGAAGTGGTGATTGTGCCCAGTTAAGGAAGGGGAAAAAAGATGTTAGAGTTCTAAACTAGGAGTCTCTGCCAGAGCTGGCTTTTTATATGAAATTCTCAAATTTTAACACCATGAAGCCAAAAAAAGCATATCTACCATCTGGTTTAGCAGAGGAGATGCCAGTTTTGTTAACCCTGCTGAAAGGAGCAAATACGGGAAGGGACACATCTCTGTGACATGTGGGGCAGCTGGTGAGAGCGCCTGGAGGGGTCACGAGCAGATGAAGGTCATCGGGGCCTTCACAGGAGGGTGTTCAGATAGCCAGGGCCATGGTGGGGGCAGTGGTGGAGGCTATGTGGAGATGGGAAGTGGGGAAAGGAATTGCACCCAGGGAGTGCCCAGGGTGTTGGCAGAACAAGGGGGGCCCCTGGCTGCATGGTTCCCCCCACCTTCAGGTCTTAGCAGCTCCTCAGAGAGGTGTGATTTCGGTCTTCTCTGAATTATGAACTCCCGTTTCTCTCTGGCCTTCACTGAAGGTCACGATGTCTCACATTATGTCAGGGTCCACTCTGCAGGGTAAGTGGCCAAGCTCCCCCAAGCACCACAGCCCTGTCTGGTCATTGCCACCACTCTCAGACTGGGTTTGGCCCAGTCTGTCTCCCTGACAATTCTCCTCCAAAAGGCCCAGTCTCTCAGTCTTGTTAAATGTACTTGTTAGGAAAAACATGAGTTATATGGTAGGAAAAGTCCTGGATTTGCAGGCAGATTTCCCTCACTTGAACCTCTGCCCCATCCTTAAGAGTCCAGCTGAGTGGACTTTATTAAGTCTAAGTACTTAGTAACTAAAATGGAGTTAGTAGTGTTCTTCTTACCTACCACACCAAGCTTTTTGGAGGATTCACAGGGATGCGTAATACAAAGGGCCTTTGTTTCAAAGAAAATATCTAAATAGCTCTATATACAAATTTAAGTTCTAGTAAAGATTCTCTATAACTGGCCATGTGTATGGAATTGATGACTTTATTGGCACAAACTTTGTAATACAAAGTGTAATGCTGATAGAATGGTAAGAATTAGTGCCTGTAGCATACACCCCCGAAAAAAAATGTCAGATGAGTTTCTAGCAACATTATTTACCTTTTGGTCACTGTCTTGGTGAAATCCAGATTGTTCTGGGAAGGAGCATGTCACATATGCCATTCACTTCCTTCTTCCCGGAAGTGAGAAACTGTTTCTATATAAAACTGTTTCAAGTTGATAAACTCCGAACAATGTGCAGCAGCAGTTAAGTGGTGCAAAAACAGGCTGTTAAGAGAAACTGGGTGTGACGGGGCTGACAGCACTGGTGAAGGAACACTCCACACAAAGGCACAATGCACATGCCCTGGGAAAGTGAGCCCTTGAACTTGCAGGACCATTGCCCACCTTTGGCAGTGGGGGATTCTAGCTGAGTAATGCCAGTAGGGAATATGAGTCACAGGTTTTGCTTTTACTTTATTTGCTTTTACTTTTATATAAAAAATTTCAGAACGTGAAGTTCCCTAAAAGCCCTTTCTCAAAAAAAATCACAAAATGGTACAATTTGGGAAAACTGTAGTTTCGTGTATGGTAAAGCCTTTTACAGTGTTTAGGAGAACACCCAGTTCTAGAGTATAAGACAGAAATCTACCCTGAAGATAAAAGTGAGATTCGATGGCAGAGAACTCCGCAACGTACACGCGACCTAAGGTTCTAAGTCAGTCTCCTAAGAGTTCACTCACTGTTCTGGTTGCATGAACATGGCTGGACAGATATCAGATCTGTCAGCATAGGTAAAGTACGGGGTCCGAGACTGGCATTTAATAAGGAAAGGAGGAATGGAGGGAGGACACGACCTGGTGTGTTTGAGGAATTACACAGTGAGTGGGTGAGGAGGTCAAGTATCTGAATTTTAACCTGCTGGTGTCAATTTTCTGGACTGCTATATAAACACTCACAATCAGGATGCCTATTTCTGCTAAACATGGAGTTTATTGGTATCATCTGGTACAACTTAATTCCTTCCTTTCCCAAACCCAGGCATGTTAACAGTCCTTAGAAAATCATGCTATATTACTTTGAAGGAAAATACTTAACATGTTTAAAGAAATGTTAGAAAATTATTCTTATCAAAACATTTTTTTTCGCTGCCTTAACCTGATTTCTAACACGACGCCTGTCAGTCTAGTGCTAGTGTGTATGCACAGGTGCCAGCTTTCTAAGGCAACTCCTTTGCAAATAGCAAATGACACAGTCCTGGGGCTTTGTACAGAGAAGTCAAGAGGACGCCGTGGGCATGCCAACACGTTCTGAGTCATTGTCCAGTCTCTGATTATAGTTGCAAATGACCTTGTTGGACAGAGAAAACACTCAAGAACACAAGCAAAGGGAACTGGGAAGCTTTTTAACTAATAAAACGACTGGCTGAGCCCTGCAGGGTGTCCTAGGTCGATGTATTGATCACAATGACCTTGATTTTATGGCTCAGAGTCTGACATGGGTGCCAGCAGGAGGGAAGTTGAAGGTAGATGAGAAATAGCTGTGACTGCTTCACAGAGACCTCTCAAAGACATACCACTGATGTCGGAGAATTAGTTTGTGTGAAGTTGGATCGGAAGCTGTCTCATAATGAGCTAAGAATAAAAGGGAGCTACCTTGATTTTTGTATATCTAGGTTTAATGTTGGGTGAAAAACTTTTAAGTGAATGTGCTAAGTTTTATGGTGGTGGTATTCAAAAAGAAAGAACAAAAGAATGGAGCTTGCCTGAAGCTGAACACACTATTGTGGCCAGGAGAGCTCAGAACTGATGTGTGACTCTTTCCCCAGGGATCCACTCCTGTTACTTTTCTGTTTCATAAATTGGCCTGTGACTTCAGCTTCTCAGTTTTACATCAGACCATATGGTAGGAGTTGCAAATTGAAGTGCATATTTGCAGTTTATCATCCTATGCGAGTGCTGTGCCAATACATTTACGCGCTAAATAAGAGGTTGAGAAAGTCCAAGCAGCTCAGCTAGCCAGTGGCTGCCAGGGAGAAGTCTCTCAAGGCACTCAGCAGCGTTCATGTTCAGGGGCACCCACTTCTTCAAGGTTCCTGGGTGGGATCCAAAGAAGTCTATCTGCCTCTAGTTCAATCTTCTGCTAGTTGACGCAGTTCTTTGTGATTCTTCGACTTCTATCTACCTGCCGGATGCTGTCTGTGACATTGATGGTGACTTCTTTTGCAGACATCCGCTTAACATCTCTTTTGGCCTGTTAGAAAAAGTTTAACAATGTGAACTTACTTCCTGGGAAATTGAATAATCAAAGATCCTCACCTATGCACAATATCTTGCAATTGCTACACACACACACACACACACACACACACACACACACACACACGAAGAATGATCCACAAGAACACATACACATATACTCCTCTGTCTCTCTCATTCTGCTGACTCTCATACCCAGCTGGACAAAGCCCGGCATAAGGCATGCTTAATACAACATTGTCGAGTGAATGAAAGAATGTGTTAGGGCTTGTCAAGGGGCAGTGTGGAAGGTTTCACAGCTGGTTTTAACTTTGAGCTTTGGAGTTATGCAGACTATGGTTCAAAAGCTGACTATAATATAATTTTACTATGAGCAAGTTTTTTCTAACTTCTTGGTTTCTTCACCTGTAAAATGGAAAACAGTAATAGTGCCTCCCTCATAAGGTTACTTTAAGGTTTAAATAAGGTAATGCATGTAAGGTATACTTAGCACAATGCCTATCACTACATAAAAAATTTATAAAATCTTAGTGAGTATAATAAGTAAAAAGCAGGGCTCACCAATGATAAAAGTCCAGAATACACATTAAATACTAAGACACTGTAGGTTCTTCAATCCTATGTGTCCAGTTCCCTGTACTCCCCTCAAAAGAAAGTAGCTTTCACTAATGAGGGACAATGTTGCACCCGTCCACCCAATGATTGTGTGCTTGGCGTCAGCATGAGACAGGCCTGTGCATTACCCCCATCATGGATGGACAGGCTCCTGCCCCCATCTCCAGCTCAGCTGCAGCAAGCAGAGTCAGCAAATGGCTCCAGCTGTGCCTTCAGCATGCTCTCTGCTGTAGACAGCTGCATCCCCAGGGTCATGCCCTCGCTCAGATGGCCCAATGAAGGGATGAATGCAAGAATAGAAAGGTCTAGCCATTGTGGCCCAGAGCAGGTCAGCGCTGACCAGCCATTTAGTCCAGCAGTCCCCGAGGGGTGCAGCCGGCTGAAGCTGTAGTCAGCCTGCGCTGTGGCTCAGCCCCTCCCTCTGCCCCTCCCCTTGCTGCCTTCCCTCCTGCAGGAGATGGCAGGGCCCTTGCTGAGGAACGCCCTGTATAATGACATCTCAGAGTCTGCTTCCTGGACTACGCCATCATTCTCAGAGCCATTGGAGGCTCTCACGGTGCGGATGTCCCAGGCTGGGTGTGAGTCTAGTGCTGACAGATGCATATTTTTCCTACAACATGACCCCTGAACACAAGCCAGCTACATCATCTGTAGTGCATCTGGTGAGATGGTGGGCTGTTGGACCACTGGAGAGAAATAAATTGCTCTTTGGATTGTATTTATTAACAAATGCTATGCAGCTTTCTAACACGTCACATAAATCCTGTGGAGTAGCTGCTGCTGCTGCCCCCTTCAGATCCCACTTACTTAGCTGGTACATCATCCCCTAGCTGCTGTGAGGTTGGCTGCTAATCACTCACAGGGGCACCCTTTGAAGAAGTTCCCTCATCTGATTGGAGCCATCTTGCCCAGAAATGTCAAGGAGGCTGTACCCTAATTCCTAGAGACAGCTCAAGCCAATACCTGATGACTGGAAATCAAAATGCTGGGCCTTTTGCCTCAAGGACTGTAAATCTCCCTGTGATGCCATTTATGCTCCAGGGTTCCCTCTGGTTTCAGACTGAGGCTTCACTACAACTGTTCAGATGTTCTGCTTCTAAGGAACCTCACCTACAACAATACTTTACAGGTGATTTGAATGATGAGGAGGGATAATTTTGACTACATATAATTCTAACCTTACCCAACAATTTCTTGAGATAGGATTTCATTGTTTTTCTCTTCCTATTCCCAGTGCCTAGCAGTCTGGGACACAGTCGGCTCTCAGTCTGACTTTGGTTGAATGAACGAATGAGTAAGTGGCCACATTGCATTTGTCAATGACCCCTTGTTTTAATGGCCAGTCATCGATGCTGTGTAAGAATTCGCTCTTATGCTCAGCTCTTCCAAGTCAGAACTAGCGCCAGAACGAGCAGTGACTTTTATGGGTTTATTTTTCCCCAAAAGCAAAGAACTCATAAAGTCCCACAACCAATTTTGTCTCCTGCAGGTTCTGGCAGGGCACTCACTGAGGAATGCCCTGTTATAAACCTAGTTCCATCTGATTTCCATTTTGGGTGTTATTGCATCAAAGCTTTGTGGACTGGGGCATGGAATAGAGAGACACAGAGACCTTATTTGAAATAAGCCAAGTTGACAACGCCTCAAACCCATGGAAGGGAGATTTCTTAAGCATTATTGGCAACATTTATAAAAGGTAATTAAAGATTATACACAGAAAATGCTCTGCTCTCTTTCAGGCTGCTTTTCTAAGCTTAAAAATCTAAGCAAAAATTCACTAGTTGATTGATTCATAATTTCCAAATCTGTTTGGGTCAAAGACTACAAAATAGTCACAGAATCAGTATGGTTGAATCTCCAGGGGGAGTTGTTTCTTAAATTTGTCTATCAAAAGCCTGCACAATGGGATGCCCAGCGCACAAGTTCGGGCATGACAGTCCTCGATTTAGTACCAAGATTTGCCCCCTGGGAGATGCCGCTGGATGTTGCTTTAACCTCTGAGTTTCAGTTCTCTTACCTGAATAATGGGGAAATAATGCTTAATTGATTTAATTTAACTTTTTTTTTAGAGAATTAAATATGTCACTTAGCATTAATAGGGTGCCTAGCTTCTTCTGATTTGCCCAAGACTGACCTGTTTTAAAACGGAGAGTCCCACATTCCAAGAACCTCATCAGGCCCCAGTGAACCAGGACAACTATGACCCTAATTATAGCTATTAATACAGATTTTACTTGGAAAATGACCATGTCAGTCTAACACACCAAATTTAAATAGAAACTATGATTTGTTCTACTGAAACAATGACTATCGCTACTGCTACTTCTAAACAGCTCTAGAAGATAAGCATTTGGCTAAAGGACAAGCTGGAGTTCTGTACACTAATGATGGGCACAGAAGGTTCCAAGCATAAACAGATCCACTTTTCAATAATTACGCTGTGTTAAATTTAGCAAATTAAGTTACTAGAACAATACTTCATTTTCCTGGCAGCATTTTATAAAACACAAACTTCCAAGTCTGAGACATCGACAGAAAGGTGTTCCACCCTTTATATCAGCAAGGATGTTGGGGTCAGTAGTTGCTGCTGTCTAATGACCACTTGGAAACCTCTGATTTCAAGCCCCAAAAAGAGAAAGAAAGGAGAAAAAGACCTACAATACCAGATATTTGCCCTCAAATTTCTAAGAAATAAGTCACTTTGCCGTCTTCTGAGAAAAGAGCTATGCAGGTAGATGAACAGTCACACCGTTCTGTTTCTCAGAATATTTTCCCTTCTTCTGATGTGATTTCCAGTCACACAAACCTTTCACATCCTACCCTCTTTATATAATGACAGGAAGACGAATCCTGGCCCTATTGCAAGTATTGACTGAAAAAAAAAAAACTACACTTCCCAACTCAGTGATGAGAGAAGCCTATTTGGCACCTTTTGCTTTTATGGTTTTCTGCTAATTCAATCCTTCCTCCACTTCTAAAATTCTTGTTTTGTGAGTTTTATCACCATGGATGCTTGTTAATGGGCCACCTCTTGCTTATCACCCAGTTTTACAGCTTTTCTATTCTTTCCTTGTCTCGTTTAAATTTCTGCAGATTTAAGGCTCATGAATCATAGATTTTAGTCTTTGTGATGATGGCTCTTTAGTTAAAAGTAACTTATTGGCTGCCATTTCTCAAGGGTAACCGGCCTGACTGTGATAACTTCCTGGCAGTCTCAGCCCCTGTGGACTTGTTTCAACTGGGCTTTAGAAGTCAATGACCTAGGTCATTCTCTGTGGATGTGGAGGCAGCCTGGGTACTCTGTGAAGACCAGGATGAAAAGGGCAGCTACACCCCAGCCTTTGTTCACGCTTCCCCCAAATGGAAGAAGAGATGTTCTCTGCTTTAATTTGCCTCCACAAATATATCTATACCTGACACACGACCATATGAACTTTTCCACAGCTCCCTGAAGAAAATGAAAAAAAAGCAAAGCTCACTGACTTCCTGATTTATCAGACATCAATTTTTCTGCATAACTAATATTTTTACATTATAAAAGCAATATATAATTATGCTAAAAAAAATCAAAGTGTAGAGAAGGGCATGGTGAAAAGTAGCCCTGGCTCCCACACTCTGCTTTATCCAGAGGTAGTCATAGCTAATGATTCTTAGGGAATATTGCAGGGATTTTCTGAACATATAAAAGCATAGGTCTCTCGCTTCCCCTCCCTCCTTCTCTTTCTTTCTCCCCGTCCCCCACCCCCTACTCTTTGCTTCTTTCCTGGTCTTTAAATGCAATGTTTACTATATATTAATTTGTTACTTGCTTATTTTCTATACCCTATCAGATTATAAACGTCAAGAAAGTAAGGACCCAGCCTGTCATGTTCACCCTGGTCTCTGCAAAGTCTAACTTAGTGCTTATCACATACTAGACACCCAAAAAATAATCTGGTAGAGAACTATATGTGTAGTTTGTTCAATAAATGGTGCTGGGAAAACTGGACTGCTACTTGCAAAAAAAAAATGAAGCTACTACCACACACCATGCACAAAAACTAACTCAAAATGGATAAATGGATATATTGGATATAAATGGATAAATGGATATATAACTCAAAATGGATATATTTTATGAAATCATAAAATATATGGAAGAAAACATAGGCAATACACTACATGACATACATCTCAGTAAAATCTTTAAAGACACAGCCCCCAGAGCAAAGATAGTGAAGGAAAAGATAAACAGCTGGGATTACATCAAACTAAAAAGCTTCTGTACAGCAAAAGAGACTTTAAAGAAAACAAATAGACACCCGACTGATTGGGAGAAAATTTTTGCACACAATACAACCCATAAGGGACTGATCACAAAACTCTACAAAGAGCTCACATGACTCAACAAAAACAAAGTCAACGATCCAGTCAAAAAATGGGCGGAAGAGCTAAAAAGACATTTCGCCAAAGAGGAAATGCAAATGGCCAACAGGTATATGAAAAAATGTTCACCACCACTTATAGTCAGAGAAATGCAAATCAAAACCACAATGAGATACCACCTCACACCAAGGAGAATGGCATACATTTAAAAAAACAGGCAACAACAAATATTGGTGAGGCTGTGGAGAAAAAGGAACATTCCTACCCTGCTGGTGGGAATGCAAACTGGTCCAACTGTTACAGGGGAACCCCGTGGGGTGCCTGTCTGGGTACTCACCCGTGCGCTTAAAAGAGACTTAAAAACTCAAATGCAGGCACACACAATAAAATTAATAAAAAGATTTATTTACAAAAAGAGAAAAGGAAAGATAAAGAAATAAATTGGTAAAAATGTCCTACCAGTTTCTCTGAGCTGGACTCTTCTTGCCTACTCATGAAAACTCTTCCAGTCCACACCATGGACCAATCGCCCACCCAAGCTCACAGATCAGGTATTTAAATCCCCAAAACCATTGCTAACTCCACCCTCAGTCCTCAGCATCCTTCCTTCGGTGATGATGGCATTATGGGATTTGTAGTCCCACGTGTCTTGGCTCTCTCTGGCTTGAGATGGGGGTGGGGTCCTGGCACACTCCCCTTTCCTGAGGACCACCCTCTTGCACAACCACTATGGAAAGTTGTATGGCTGTTCCTCAAACTGCTAAAAACGGAACTTCCATACAACCCAGTAATACCACTCCTAGGAATCTACCCAAAGGACACAAAAACAATAATCCAACAGGATGCCTGCACCCCTATGTTTATTGCAGCACTATTTACAATAGCTAAGATATGGAAACAACCCACATGCCCCAAAATAGATGACTGGATCAAGAAGATGTGGTACATATACACAATGGAATACTTTTCAGCAATCAAAAAAAGATAAACACATGAAATTTGGCAGATGGAGCTAGAAGGAATCATGCTCAGCGAAATAAGCCAGAAAGAAAGAGAAAAAAATCAAATGGTTTCACTTATAGCAGGAATGTATTTAGGGGAACCAAATAAGAGAGAGACATTCGGTGAGGGAGGGGGAGGATAAAGGCTCAAAATGGGGGAGAAAAGAGCACAAGGGACTATGGTGATGGTTCACGGGTGAATCGGTGGTGGGTAACCTACGGGGAATACACAATAATGTAAAAGATATGAATAATAATGATAATAATAACAACAAATGTTAAATGCAAACAAACCAAAAAAAGAACTGTGTCTCCTGGGATCCCCAGCTCCCACCCTTTGTTCCTGGGATGTAGTTTGGTGCCAAGTCCTGGGTGAAGCTACAATGAAGAGTCAAGAAGTGCCCCTCTTTTGGGACAAAAGTCTCAGTCTGAGGATATCTGCTAAAAACAGCAGGCAGACATTATGGCCAGATTAGCATAGAGCTAGACCACTTCAATAGGAAGTTAAGTGTAAATAAAATTAGAGGTAGGATGCTTAGAGCAGTAACAGCTTTGGCACCCCCCCCCCCAGGGCAACTGCCCAGATTCCCTGTCCCCTAGCTTGTGTGAGACTATGATATACCCCAATACACATCCCCACCACACACCTTCCTCTCTACTGCCCACCTCCTGGAATCTAAGCCCTTCTAATAAAAGTGTGAAACTGGGCCAGGAAGAGCTGCCATTGCTCCAGATATGTGAGCCTTGAGGCTGCATCTCCAGAGGGGTGGTGCCTCTAGGTGGCCCTTTCTCTTTCTCTCACTACTTGGAGTCTTGAGTCGTTTCTTTCTCTGTCCAGTGCCGGTTCCAACATTGCCGCCCCACGAGGCGACAATATGTAAAGGTAAATAAATACTCAGGAAGAAAGAGAAAATAAACCCCTGAGAACAAAACCTGTTTGCATTGTCCTGCCTAAAAGTCCTAGAACTTTCCTATAGGATTTCAGTTAAACTCGAAACTGTCCTCGCACCATCCCTGAAGGCAACTGGGAACGTTTCTATGTTCACTTTCCTGACGAGGCAGCTGATGACACTGAGACTAACACAGTTTGGCTGAGCCCAGTGTCGTAAGTGGTGCTGAGACAAACTGAAGATATCGAGCCCAGGTGCCACATCCAGCCTCCCACAGTTCTGCCCGGACTCCCTCCAAACTCTCCACCACTGGCTTTCAGGAACTGGGGTTTGAAGCAGGCAGATCTGGATTTGAATTCCAACACAACCAAATCACTACTTCTGGTGCCATGCTCGCCACCCACCACCTCTGAGTTTGTGTTCCCATATGGGAAATGAAACTGTGAGATGTTTGGCTTCAAATTGTTCAAATTGACTTTTCTGCAGACCTTTTAAATGAATAGTGAGTCTTGCCACGTCTTACATGACGTGGCAGTCAATATACAGAGGCACTGTGGAAATCACCACATACACACACACACACACACACACACACACACACACAACCTCTCTACATAGCCACATCTTAAAGATGATACCATATATAGTGCATCTGGCTCATAGTAAACAGTCTAAAAATGTTGGTTCTCTCCTCTCCTCCTTTCCCCCAAATTAAAGATGACTTGTCAGCTGCAATTCAAGACATTTTCCTTCTTTTCAGCCAAGTCCCCTAAAGAGAGACAGACAATAACAAACCTTTAGCTGTTTCCAAATTCCATGAATTTATTTATTGCTGCTTCATGAATTTTTGTGGAATTAATGTGAAGTCAGACAGGAAGTATTTGATCTTAGCAACTCCACTAAGGACCAGGATGTCTGCCTTCAAGGCAGAGATCAGACCAAGTCTCAGGCAAACTCTCAAAAATTCCCTGAGCCCCCAACAAACATGCTGCAGACAACAGCACCGGGCACAGCGCGCACCAGGCTAGCACATCACAGGGGTTTCATCTATCAGGTACCAAGTGCCAAGAGGAGCTGTTGCTTTTCAACTTGAACCGCAGGTAGGTCAAACACCAGACAGGCAGTAGAGCCTGCTTCGTGAAAACAACTGGGCTCCTGCAGCACAGACACCAGCAGAAGCTGGTGCTGAAAGGGTTAGGTGGGAGTGGAGCTGTGGGGAAGCTTTCTGTGTCAGTGAAGTACTCAGCTAGTCTCACTCAATTAACAAGCAACACAACAGATGCATGACCCTGAAGTAGGCTCTGGGGGTGAGGGAAGAATATAAATATAAAGAAGAATAAGGTTTCTAGCCTGAGCCTTCTAATCAAATTGGTTTTTCAGTAGACCCTTTAGATGATGATGAGTCTTGCAGATCTTCATCTACATAAAGTGGCAGCCAATATACACAGATGCACTGTGGAAATCACCACACACACACACACACACACACACACACACACACACACACCCCTTCTCGTAGGCTCACACTAGCGAGTGTGGCATCCAAGTGCCCATCTAACAGATAACCCTCTCTGTGTTTTGTCTAGTGGTTTCTTTTTGTTCTCTCTGTCCTTTCATTGTCATATTTCTGCTTTTCATGGTTTTGTTTTTCATAGTTTCATGAACTGAGAAAACAAATCTCCCAATTTACTTTCTAAACTCTTCTCATATATATCCTGTTACTGTCATTCAGGAGAAACTCTGGGCTTCTCCTATCATCCTTCCTGGGTCAAGTCTCCCTCTGGCCACAGCCATCTCTGTGAGCACCACCCATCTTTGGACTGGACTGAGCTTGCCAACAACTGGACAGTGGGAGAAGGGAGGGAGAGCAGAAGGAAGCTCCTTAGCTGAGAATCAGCCCAAGCACTGGCTAATCCTCTGGTCTGGTTACTTGGCCAAGGGTAGCAAGGGTAGTAAAGATGGAGCTTCGAAGGCACAGACTCTCACTGGGAGGCCAGCCACGCAGGGCGTCCTCTGCTCAGAGCATCTGCATAAGCACTGCTAGCTAGATCAGCACTCAGAATCCTGGGGGAGAAAGACAAGAGCCCCACATCTGAGGAAATAGCACACTCAAGTTAAGGAGTAAATGTTTTGAGGTAGCCCAGGGTTCCTGAACAATTAACAGGAGAGAACAAGCAACGACAGCTTCCTTACGTTTGTTGAGCTCAGGGAAGGGAAACTGAGTCAATGATTTATCAGATGCTGTGCAGTCGAAAAGGTCCCAAGTGACTGAAGGAAATCAAGGTGGAACAGAGAAAGGGAAAGCTCCCCAGCAGACAGCTCCAATTTATGAATGATCATTTTTGTCACAGTCTTTTTTCAAGATAGCACCTACTGGCACTGGGCATAAGATAAGGGCTGGGGGTATTGAAAGAGGGAAGATATGGTTTGTTTGATGGAACACGAAGTAGAAAAGGGCTCTGTACATGAGATGCTGTTCCTCACAGTCAGTAGCAATTAGTTCCCCTCATCACCTTTCAAAAAGTGATTGAGGCCATGGAGGGCATCTACGTTAGAATAGTTGCTATCCCCCATATTAGTGGTTTTTAATAAAATAGCCCTCATAGCACCATTCCAAGTCTATAAATTCTCTGTTCATTTATTCTATATTATCTGACTCCTCCTCCTCACCCCCGTTAAAATTGGCAGCTGCTTCAGAGCAAAGGCACTTACCCTTTTCCACTCCCAGATCCTTGGCATTAGAACAGTGTCTGACAACCAGACAGTGTGCAATGAACAAATATTAGAGGAATGAATCCAAAGAGTGCTTCCAGGTACTGAGGAGGAAATTTTTCAGGCCTTCCAAGGGTTACTTTTCATACACAAACTTGTTTTGTCAACCTGAATAGGAATACTTCAATAGGCAGGGCCTGTGAGAAATGCATGCTTTCAGAACTAGTTCTTCTAGAAAAGGAATGCTTAAAAAAAAAAAAAAAAAGCCAAAGCCATCAGCCAGGTGGCCTTATGATGTGTAGGAGCATGCCCTGAAATGCTGACAGGTTATCGGGAGAGCAAGGGAGAGGGGGTGAGGGGCGTGGGTAATGCTTGAGCCAGCAACTGAAGATGCAGGAAACCTTCGTCACAGTCCTAGAGACAAGCCTGGAAGAAAACAGGTGTGATCAAAGCCCTGAGGAACAGGGGAAAATGGTTTTCTTTGGGCACATTTTAGGCAGCAGAAAACTGTGTCAGTAGGAGGTAGTTCTGCTGACTGAAACTTCTATCAGAGGTAAACTTCCCTTGCAAGCTGACACCTTAGATAGCAAACTTTGTCACGGCCTTGGAGGGACTCAGGACATCTGCAGATTGGTGGGGTCTCTTGAGAGAAAGACCACTGATGCACTTCAGCAACTGTCTGAATACGCAACACTGAGGGTATCTGTTCCCCGAGTGTTTTTTTTTTTGGAAATGACTACAACACAGCCATGGTTGGATGAACTGTGAAAATAAAGCTGCACAGAGGACTTTTCAGTAAATGCCTCTGCCCCACACTGATGTGTGAGTCAGTTATGTGTGGGCCTCACTCCCCCACCACACAATTTTCATTGCAACTGGAAGCCCTGGGGCCGCCTCTGTCCTTTCCCCTGTTAACCACTACTTCAGCTCCCAGAACGGGTGTGTGAAAGAGGCCTCTGAGTCTCCACTCTCACTTATAAACTGGAAACAACATGTCAACATGTTTGAGGCATTGAAGGGACAGGTGAAATAATATAACAAAGAACTTAGTCCCCCACGTGGTGCCTAGTAGGTTGGTCTCACAGGCCTGAGGGAGACAGGACTAAATACAAGTAACTGGCTTTAAACTCTTATGTTCCATAGCTAGCACATCATCCAGGCAGCCTGTAAAATGGGGAAACCACTTTCAAAAACTATTTGTCAGTATCTATCATACATAGATAGAAAATCAAACATATCCCCACCCCCACGAGCCAGCAATTCCACTCCGGGTATGTATTCAAAAGACATGAACGTCCACCAAAAGGCATGCACAAGGTTGTTAATAGTTGTATTGTTCACAGCCCTCAACTAGAAACAACCTAGATGTCAAGCAGAAGGGCCAAATCATGGTACATTCATATAATGAGATATATATACAAAATGAGGAAATACCTGCAACTCACACATGATTGTTCTCACCAGCATAACGGTGAACAAAACAAGCCAGACATGAAAGAGCACACACAGTATGATATTACTTGTAAAAGTCTCAAAAAATAGCTCCTCTGTCATGCTTTGATGTCAGAGAGTGGTTATGCAAGAGGGTGGTCCCCAGGCCCCAGGAAAAGGGAGTGTTCCAGGTTCCCTGCCCCAGCCAAGGGAGGGTGCGGCTGAGCAGGAGAGGTAAGAAGACAGAGAGGAGAGAAAGGAAGAAAGGGAGCAGGATGGAGTCCAGAAGCACAAGGAGCAGAGAGACACGTGAGGAAGCTGCACTGGCCTGGACTGTTTGAAACAGATGTGGGTGAGAGACCCGTGGGGAGGTGACTGTGGCAACGTTGATCTTGGTTTTGATTTTGCTCTTTAACTCCCAGAATTGTCTGACTGTTTCTGACCCTTTTCTATGGGTCCCTGCTGAAAGGTGTTTTAGACTCGTGGCAGGCTTTTGGGCCTTGCCTTGGGCCAATCCCATTTGGGTGGACTTTTGCCCACGAGGTGATGGGTAACTTTGGGTGCTTAGTTTAGAAACTATATTCTTTGTCTTTTCTGTATTATCACACTAATTGTATTAAAGTTTCTTTTCCACTTAAGGTCTTACATGTTTTGTCATGATGTGGCGGATGGCAGAACCTATTTAGAAAGGGCAGGTTTGGGGGTTCTGGGGGTGCCCCTCTCCCTGTCTGTAACAGTTATACTGTAAGGGGTAGATGGTGCCTGGGGAGGGGCATCATGGGGCTTTGGGGTGGGTGATCATGTTCCATATCTTCCTATGGAAGATGGGTCCAGAGGTGTCACCTTGTAAAAGTTCATGGAGTGTGGGAATGTTGCATGTGGTAGACCACTTTTCCGCTCCGAACCCTTTCTGGTCTCTCCATGGGGACAGAGCCCACTTCCTTGCACTGTTCATGTTGGGTTTGTCCATGTCACCTGCTATGGCCAACCAGAGGTTAGTTGGTATGACAGGAAATATGCTCGTGGTTTGGTTTGGTTCACCCTCTTGGGCTTCTGCGATAGTCATAAGTCATAAGAGGAATAGACCTCGGAGAGCTGCTGCTCTTTGGGCCTGACTTGCAGATAAGGCAACGGGACAGATTCAGCTTGGAGGCTGAGAGCCAGAAGTTGCAGCTGACTGCGAGGGTGATTGTGAGCTGATTGTTGTGTTCAGCCACTGTTGATCTGTTTTGTTATGCAGCATTTTGGAAACAACCATCAAAGAATACATTCTTCAATTAAAAACTACCTTAAGACCTCTATGTACCACCTTTCTAATAGTCACCTATTTTCATTTAAACTTACTGACCTCCAACTTCAGTACTGACGTCATTCAGTACTTACAAACAGATGAGCCTTGGTGTCCTGTCTATAAAATGGGGATGACAGTTTCCTCACCATGCTCTTGGGAGGATTACAGGGTGTCTGAAAGTACTACGTAAATAGCAGAACACAGTTTTAAATCGATGGGGCATGGGGACAGGAGGAGAGGTGGGAAAGCAACTATGTGGATCAGTTCTTACCACAGGGCAGAGCTGTTTCCTCCCTACAAAGGCCCATCCTGGCTCAAAAGGCACAAAGATGGAGAGGAGGCCAGAGGGCCTATGAGTTTCTGAGCATAGTTCTGGGGTCCCTGACTGCCTTGGGGGATGGCAATGATGATTAGGTGTTTTTTGTTTGTTTGTTTGTTTTGGGTTTTTTTGTTTTTTTAAGATTTATTTATTTATACATATAAGTTGGGGTACAGGACAGAGGTGTGGGGCGGCAAGAGGGTTCACCAGAGACAGAGCGGGGAGCAGAACAGGCAGATCAGAAATACACTGCTGAGGGGAGCAGCAGGCGAGGCAGGAGAGGTTTGCCGCGTCATGTGGGATTCTCCCTGGCTGGGCGTTGAACTCCATTGCGTGCTGCCGACAGCTCCACAGTGCAGCGCTCAACCGCTGTGCCACCAGGGAAGCCCCTGATTAGGTGTTTTTTTTTTTTTTTTAAAGATTTATTTTATTTATTCATACAAGCTGGGGTACAGGCCAGAGGCGTGGGGCGGCAAGAGGGCTCACCAGAGACAGAGTGGGGAGCAGAACAGGCAGATCAGAAATACACTGCTGAGGGGAGCAGAGGGCAAGGCAGGAGAGGTCTGCCGCGCCACGTGGGACTCTCCCTGGCCGGGCGTCGAACTCAAGTCGCTGCTGCCAACAGCTCCACAGCGCAGCGCTTAACCGCTGCGCCACCAGGGAGGCCCTGATTAGGTGTTTTTAAGGGCAGCTTGTACATGGAAGCTAGGCCAGACCCTGCGAAGGCCACCGATACTCTTGAGTCTACCCCCCACCCAGGACCTCCTAAGGGTCTGAGGCCCACCATGAGTGACCCATTTAAGTGGGTTATCGCACTGTGTGCCTCAGCTGCCCCTCTTCATTCTTACTGCTTTTCTCACAGCACTTCTCAGTTTACAAAGAGCAGGCCCATCTGTTCTCTCATGTTGATGTTACCTCCACTGCGTAGATAAGAAAGCTGAGACTCTGACTGACAGTGATTCCTGCAAGGCCCACTTAGTTAATAATGAGCACTGGAGCTGAATTTGCAACAGGTTTCTGGCCAAAGCTTAGAGAGGTAACTCGTTGCTGACACAGCAGGAATCCTAACAGTAGAGGCCAGTTGCACCTTCAGAACACAGGTAGCATTGGCCTAAGGAGATGGGACCAGTAAGTTCTGACAGATGTGGGGGGTAAAATAGGACTGGAGTAGAGGGCAAGCTGTGAACTTTGAAGGGGTCTGGGCACATGGAAATGAGAGGGGAAGAGGGTGCAGGTCTCTGAGCTGGCCTACTAAGCTGCTGTTCCCGTGGAGGGGCACCTCCCAGCATTAGCTCCGCAAGAAATAAAGAATGGGAAAGGGTGCCAGTGAGGGGAGCCGGGACCCTGACTCCTCTCCACCACATGCTGCAATAAGGGGTCCCCTGAGGGATCTCCCCATGCCCATCTGGGACAAGATTCCAGGCTTGTCTCCTACTGCACTGGTTTTCTCTCCCCTCCCCTGTCAGCCCCAAGGAGTGGCCTGACTTCAGATTCACAGCCTATAGTGAAATCTGTCCTCACTGTCAAGTTGGTGACTGCTGCACCAGAAAGGAGATCCTGCAACAAAGCTGTACTTAAACACACACACTTCCTTTTACAGTGCAAAGATCAGTATCCATTTTCAGCTGATTCAACCAAATGACACAACCTTCAAGGCAAAGGTTGGGGTGGGGTGGGTTCTTGCTATATCGTTTGCAATGCTTTTCACATGGTTGGGTGCAGAATTTCCATAGGCAAGCTGAGAGCCTTCACTGCACCCTCCTTGTGCACAGTCAGGGTTAGACCTGCCCTGAAGCAAGCTCCGCCCCCTTTCTCCAATGCCAGGTTAGTTCTGTGGCTGAGACACTACCTCCGTGGTCCGAAGGCCATTCTGTTTCTGGGTCAGAGGGCCTGAGCTGAGGCTCTGGGGATTCGGAAACTGGGTTCCACAGCTCATCTTCTTCTCTGGGATGGCTATTCCACCGGGGGCTGTGGATCGGGGTACACCATTGGAGGGCACGCCATCTTCCAGCACACCTGGGGAAGGAAGCAGAGGATGGAGCTGGGGTCTCACACACAGTGCCAGCAAATGGAAAAAAGAGTGCCAAAAAGGGGAAATAAAAGTCACCACAGAGAGCTACACTTTTCTATAAGCATATGTGTACTTTTACAAAAATGAAATCTTAAGTTATTTCATAACCTGGACTTTTTTTTACTTAATAATAACCTGATGATACATTTCTATGTCATTAAATATTCAGCCATGCTACTTTTCACATGTATCTGCCATTTCATGCATGTGCTGCTGTTTACTTAGCTGATCCCACTGATCCCACTGATATGTCTTTTCAGGTTTTCTTAATAAATGTCACTGTGATAGAAATTCTTGCAGTTAAAGCTCTATTCTCAATTACTTCCTTAGGATAAGTTCCTAGAAGCACAAGTACTGGTTTGAAGGATATGCAGTTTTTTTGTGTGTTTATTTTTACATAATCCCATCTCAAGATGTTAGACTGAGTATATTCCCTCCCATGACAAATACCAAGAAATGATAGACTGAAGGTTAAATAAGGAGCCTCACTGAAAAACAAGAGGAGGATAACGGTGAGGAATTCATGGATGAAAAATGTCTGACTGGAAAGAGGAAAGGCAGGGCCTACCTGGTGGCACAATAGGTTAAGCGCAGCACTATTGTAAGGGGTGGTCCCCAGGAGAAAGGGTGTGTCCCAGGTTCCCTGTCCCACCCAAGATAGGGTGGAACTGAGCAGGATATAAGCAGCTTGAGAAGAGAGACAGAACGGAGAACATACACAGAGGAGCCAATACACAGATAGAAGACAGGAGGAGATGGAAGAAGAATGGAGAGCCAGAAGAGGCCCAAGGAGCTGAGAGACTTGTAAAGAAGCTGCACTGGCCTGGACTGATTGAAATAGACGTGGGTGAGAGACCCGTGGGGAGGTTAACAATGGCTGTATTGATTTTGGTTTTGATTATGTTCTGTTCTGCTCAGAATTGTCTGACTGTTTCTGACCCTTTTGGATGGGTCCCTGCCGAAAGGTATTTTGGTTCCTCCCAGAATTGTCTGGCTGTTTCTGACCCTTGTGTGTGGGGCCCTGCCAAAAGCTGTTCTAGAATTGTGGCAGGCTTTCGAGACTTGCTTTGGGCCAATCCCGTTTGGGTGGACTTGTACCCACAAGGAGTTGGTTAACATTGGGTTCTTGACTTAGAAAATATATTCTTTTTCTTCTCTGTCCTTTCTAGTTGTATTAAAGTTTCTTTCCACAAAAGGTCCTATATGTTTTGTATTGACACAGAGGATGGCTGAACCCATTTAGAACAGGGCAGGTCTGGGGTTTCAGGGGTGCCCTCTCTCCTGCCCTGTAACACTATGAAGCTATCCAGAGCCACTGCAGCATGAGTTCGATACCCAGCCAGGGAGATTCCCACATGGCGGGGCAGACCTCTCCTGCCTCGCCTGCTGCTCTCCTCAGCAGTGTACTTCAGTAGATCTGCCTGTTCTGCTCCCCACTCTGTCTCTGGTGAATCTGCTCACCACCCCAAATCTCTGGCCTACACCCCAGCTTATATGCTTAAAAAAACAAACCTTTAAAAAAGAGAGAGAGAGAAGGCAGCCCGGAAGCAGGAGTGGGACACCTGGGGGAGATAAGAAATGGACAGAGGCTCTGTGACGGCCACCAGAGGCCATTCCACTCCTCCGTCCACTGAAGCCAGTCAGCAGTGACAGAACAACCCGTGGAAGTGGGACATTATGATATAGTGACAACTATATATTTGGTCTTTGTCCCCAGGAGCTCCTATGACCTTTGTAATTCTCTGAGTGATGAGGTGAAAGGAGTATCTTTTGTTCTCACAAGGCAACTATTGGTGGGCCCCTAGATAGCTTCAGGATGGGGACTGGTTGCCTGAAAGACATAATCCTGATTACAGACTTGGAACTGTCAGCCTCACCCCCTCCCCATCCTCCGGAGAGAGAAGAGGGGCTGGGGGTTGAATTAATGATTGAACATACCTACATGAGTAAACAAACCTCCACTAAGAACTTGAACAAACGACAGGGTTTATGGAGCTTCCAGGTGGGTGAGAGCACCTCAAGTTCAGAGACAGAACCTCCTGCACACCGGATTTTGCTTTATGCATTTCTTCATCTGTCCATTTGTATCCTTTATAATATCCTTTACAATAATCTCAGAAACATAAATTAGATGTTCCTGGGAGCTATTCAGTCAATTATTGACCTGAAAAGAGGGCATACGAACCCTGATTTATAGCTGGTTCAGCAGTGCAGGTGGCAACCTGGTACCTGCAACTTGTGTCTGAAGTGAAGGCAATCTCACAGGCCCGAGTCCCTAACCTGTGGGGGTTAGGGACTAAGTCTAGGCAGTTAGTATCAGAATTGAACTGACTTGAAGGATACCCAGCTGATGTCCAGAGAGTTGGAGAGCTGGTGAATTTGGGAGTAACCCTTGTATTTGATGCGAGTTGAAACAACACAGGAAGGATGTAGCTCAGAGAGAACGGCAAAGCTCTCAGGGGCTGGTGACACTTGAGAGAAAGAGAAATTTCTGCCAGGATGACTGGCTTTTTGAAAACAGTTCTAAGAAACTGTTGGGCCAATGGTAGTTTCCATACCTGGCTTCTAATGGGGCTTCTTAAATAGATGGAGCTGATGTTCCAGTAGGAAATTTCAGTTACAAAACTTAGTATAGAAACAAGAATAAACAAACCCTTGGGAAAGGTCAACACCATAAAAGTGAGACCAAAAAATCCATAAAGGAGAACTCCAAAGGAAATGAATGGAATTAATATGGTATACAGCAGAAAATTTTAAATTAGTGTAGTCTCTTTAGAAAAATGAGTGAAGATAGCCACAAAATGAGGACAGGAGTGACCAAAAAAGGTTCAATTAGAGATCCTTGAAATAATAACTTTTACTATTGAATGAAAAAATAAAACTTAATATAGAGAAACTGAGATGCGAGAGAGACATAATTAAATAGGAATTTAGTGGATGGGAAAGCAAACCAAGGAATTCTCCTGGATGGTAGCACAAAGGAATAAATGAGCATATCAAGATGCTAGGAAATATTGAATCAAAATCCAGAAATTCCAATCTCAACCTAATAGGTGTTCTAGAGAAAAAGCAGAGAAAATTGACAGAAAGCAATATTCATAGAAATACTAGTATTTCTCAGAACTGAAGAAAGATACAAAACCTCAGATTGAAATACCCTAGTAAGTGCTTGGCAGGGTAAATAAGAAGTAAAATCCAAACTAGGCAGATCTTTATGGAATGTCAGGATATCAATGATAACAAGAAAAACTTAAGAAGAGGGAACACAATCAAGAATGAGACTGACATTAGACTTTTTATCAGCAACCAATGAAAGTAAGATTATGGAACTATGTCCTCAAGATTTCAAAGGATATACACATTTTAAAGTCTTTTGCAACATACTGCCAAATTTACCTCTGCTAATCTTCTCAAATTACTCTGTTGTCCTTCTGTCAACAATGTATAAAATGGCAATATCCCCTCAAAATTTCCCTAACACTGAATATTTTCTTTTTTGTTTTTTATCTTTGAAATTTAAGAGGAAAAATAAAGTATCTCATTGCTTGGATTTATATTTCTTGGTTTGCTAGAGATACTATATTATTTACCTGCCAACTGGTTAATTGTGTGGGTTTTAAAAAATTGTCAGGCCATTTGCCTTTGGAGTATTTGCCTGAGTTTGTTTTTCAACAAACTTAAGCAAAGCAAACAAAGCCTTTTCCTAGAGTGTTGAGAAATGATTTGCCATGAGGCAGGTGTCAGAAGCACAATCTATCTGATATACTAAATGAGGGCCCCAGGGTAGACGAAACAGAACTGACGAGGCCACAATCCCAACAAAAGTGAGGAAGCTGTGACCCGAAGAACACACATGCCCACATCTGTTCTGCAAAACTCTGAGAGGCTCTCAGCTGTGGCCATAAAATAGAAACAGAATTCAAATGCTGAAAGTCGCATTAGAAATTGCAACTGGCCTAGAGCGTCCTGCTGGATAGGCTCTGGGAATGGGTTCTTGAGGTGCAGAGAAATAGATTCTTTCAGCCGGCCTTGCCCCCAATCTTTATGTCCTCCTTCCTCCACCAGTTAGCTTCCCTCTCATCCCACATCCCCAATCCTGCTCCAAAATGCCTGCCCTTAGTCTCTGCTGAGTCCCCCACCAGCCTCTACCAAAACGTAGTCCCTGTGCTGCCTCAAATACAAGTATGTGCCCCTAGCACCCACTCAATCTTCATGCCCACTGGTCCTGCAAACCACTGCCCCGCGGCCATCCCTCAGGCCTAGGAGCGTGCCCACCTGGAGAACCGGTCTGGAGACAAGGCCCTCGAAGACCATGGAAGCGGGCTTGTAGGATTTGGGACTCTAGAAGAGCCTGGAACAGGGTCTGCCCAGTATTTGCAGTGGCTGAACAAAAGTTAGAAATCTAATTTTTTAATTTCTGATCCAGGAACTTCAACTCTTAAATGGGAATAGCAATTCCCACTTCATGGGACTGTTGTAAGGATTAAAGGAGACAGCACGTGTAAAGGTTCTAATACATTTGGAACATGCTTTGTCTTTATTATTTTAAGGCCCAACACCAGCTGCCTGGTCACCTCATAGAGCCTCTCTATTAAGTCACACAAGATATATTCTTGATTTAACAGGCACACAATTAGTCCCATTAAGTGCTAAACCGATGGACCCCTGAGCCTGATAAACAAGCAGACAAAGGAGCAGGGTGGGGCTCAGGGACTGGCATTGCCAAACAATGAGGGTGAGTATCTCCCAATGCGGTGAAAAGGTCACTGCAGAGAAGCAGGAATATGGGGTCAGTTACTGTAACTTCTCCCTGCAGTAAACCAGGTGATTTACTGCATGGATTTAATTTAACTGGCATTTTCTAGTTCCAAAAATAATAGACTCAATATTAGAAAACTTGTCATAGACTCAGTAGGAGGAAATGTGTAAATAGCAGAAAAGCACGAAAGAAACATTTTGTACCTTATCACCCAGAGCTTTCTTTTGTTAGTAGGTGTGTGTCCTTCCAGCAGATACTGTTAGTGCCAGCTCAGAGCCACCTACCTGATACCCTGCCCGCCCCCAGGGGCAGCGGATGTTGGCTATTGATAAAGTCTTTAGATAAAGAAAGGCTGCGCCTTTAGATAAAGAAAGCCCCCTTAGCAGAGGCCTGGTTATATCAAGAACAGCCCGTGGCCAATGACCAACTAAAAGTGTGGGAGGGTGGGGGGT